>JAVHNF010017902.1:0-10016 GCA_034783455.1 Micropsitta finschii | reverse complement strand
ACCATGTGGTTCTGTTTAATAATTAACAGGCCTTTGGAAAAAAACAGCAAAGAACACAAGAACTGACCCGGGCTAGTAACATTTTATAAGCAGCAGTAATTTTTTTCCTCAGCTATTTGACATTTCCATTACTTCTGGAGTTCTGCGATCTCTAAACATCATCTTATGACATATTTGGCATGGTGGCATCAAATGTGAAACAGCAAGTTCCTAGATGTGAAGCCTAATGGTATTTTAAAATTTCCTTTAAACAGTAATAGTTACCCCTTTCAAAGTAGTGTAGACAGGAGTGGTCATGTTCTTATATATCAGAGATGTATATAATCCAGATACGGAGTATGAAGTTAGTGAAACAGCACCTAAAAAAGCAACATATTTTATTAATTACCTTCGTAATTCACCCCTCAGTTAACGAAACTCAAGTGTCATTTTTTGCACTGCTTTAAAAGTAAAATAATTCCTGAACTGTTTCAGATGTGAGATTTGTAGCTTTTTGAAATTTACAGTGGTTTTAAGCAGTATAAATAAATTGTAGTCATGACCACTAGCCCTTTTAAAATTGGAAGTATAATCTCTTGCCTTGTTACCTGGTACAGAATCTTCAAAATGAATTGCAAAGAAAACTGGAGTGAACAAAGTACAAATTCAGCACAAAGTTAAGAGAGAGGCAAGGTAACAGAAGGCAGTGGAAAGATAGCCAATTATTTTCTAGGTTTTAAATGGCAGATAACTGAAACTTCATTAAAGTATCTTAAAGGAACACGAGACATTTGGTCCTTGCTTACAAATCACTGTAAGAAAAGAATTTTTGTTGATGGGACAATGAACAACCAAACCACTTACTTTTGTTAACAGATTCCATGGTGAAAGCTTCAGACATCCTTAAACCAGATTTGGCTACAGCATAAATTCTGCTTTCCTATACAAGCAGAATGGATGTGATGGTAGATAATTAAAACACAACAATTACTTTTCTTTTGTTTAGCCTCCCCATAGCCTCTTAGTCTTTATGTTAGTGCAACAATGGGATAAAATGCTTGATAAAATGGCATCATCAACAGCAGCTGAAAAAATGCATTGTATGCTATACCCATCACATGCACAGTATGTTTCAAACTTTTTTCACTCAATGATTGGCCTGTAGGTAACTTCTTCTTAAAAATACCATTATGAGGGGCCAAAGAAGCTATAGAGAGAATTACTTTTTTAATTTTTAATGGAAGATTGTATGTTAAGAACATATAAATGCCATTACGAGGCAACTCTTTCTTTGTGTTAAAAGGCCAAAAAATCTATAATGAAAAAATATTCATGAAAATACGTACATAAAGAAGGCGTTACAGTAATGCATTATTCATCTCTGAATCATTAATAAATCTCTGACTGTGAAAGTGCAGTATTGGTGAGTCTTGACACAGTTAATTTTTGATTTTGTGTAAAACATCAATATCTATTTTAATTCCCCAAAAGATGTCTTTAAAATTTTACTTGTTAATGTGATCAATAACTTCTGTAACCATTAGCTGCCTTCTGTCAACTTAATTGTCTGGACTGTGAGTGGTACAATGGTTATAGCAAAGGCACTGACACCAGCACTCTCAGGCTCCATTGGTGTTAAGATAAAGAAATGAATGCAGTCACAAGTATTACCTCATTTGATACACTCAAGAGGATATAAGTAACTTAGATGTGACATGAAAAAAATTGGTCTTATCTACAAAAGTAGTGATTATGTTTTCAACAGCAGAAATACTGTGCTTCAGTTCAAACTTGCTTCTCGGTTTGTTGTCTTAGATCCAACCAAAGTAACCCTTCATCTGTCTGATGACCCTGTCTTGTCATCAAACAGAAAATAATTAAGCTAGAGGCAACCAAAATCATAGAAGCAGCATGAAAATGAGTTAGTTTTACCAGTAGTAAAAATATCTGTAATAACACTTACCCAGGAAGGAAATCGATGCAATGGAGGGGTTGGAGGTTTGTTGCCAGCACCCTTTTTAGTTGTATCACAAGATTCCTGTGTGTCAGCATTTTGTGCTTCACTGCAGTCATATGTAAACACTCCTTCATCACAGCCAGTCTCCATTTTCTCTAAAATATCACTACCTTCTCCATCCACCAGATCAATGTCCGTTTCCTGAGGTCTCCATGGACGTATCAAACTTATGGCATTTCTATTTCTACCAAACATTCTGTCAGAACTCAGATGGGGCTGGCTAAGATGTTTCTTTGCTAATGCTGAATTTATACTGAACATATTTGGAGTCCGTAACTTTGGAGGTGGCAAATTTGAGGGAGAATCTGACTGTGTTGTGCATTGAGAACCTGCAGAAGTTGCCAGAATTGGGTTTTTGGGTGTCAGAGCAGGGGTTAAAATTGGACTTGGGGTATTTGCCTCACTGGATGAGGATGAATAATCTAGCCTCTGAGACTGAAATTTCTTATTCAGTTCATCTGAAGAACTATCTTGGTTTTTTTTTTTACTTGTGAAGTCAGAACTGCACTTTCCACCTGGATTGTTCTGGCCTTTTCTTTGGGACCCTTGCTGCCAGGAGTATAACTTCTTGTGCTGAGTCCTCTGAACACCAAAATTCTCTTCTTCAAATAGAGAACTACTGTCATCAGATGCTGTCAAATACATTTCACTTCCCACTCTACCATACCTTGCATTCTCTTCAGATGTGTGGCTTGAAAGAGTCGATGCACACCTGGATTTCAGTCCTTTATCTCCTCCATCATCATCTGAGCTCCAGTCACTCCCAGTCGTGCAGGAGTTCTTTGACATGTCACTGTCTAGATCTTTGGATGAACAGCTCGTTCTCACATTTTTGTTCTGCTCTGATCCAGATGAACTTTGTTGCAATGACTTCTGACCTTTATTTGTTTCGTGTGCAGGACCATCAAAACTAGTTTCCAGGATATCCTTCTCTAGAGGAGAAATAGAATGAATATGAGAAAATTACTTTACCAAACTTGACTGCTCAAGGATTTTATCATCATGTCTGCAAATAGTAAGTAGGTAATAATTCCAAGTGTGTAGCACATTTAAGTTTCATAATAGTATACATAATAAACCTTAAGAAAATATTTTAAGTTTTTGAATGCAACTGAAGTTGCAGTGATGTTTGCCAAAAAACTGTAGCAGACGTTACTCAAAGTTCTAGTAAAACTAAAAATAGCAGTAAGTGTAAAGATAAGCAGACTAGAGCCATAAAGTTTGCTGAAAACAAGCAAACAAACACACACACACCTCAAAACCCTAAAGATTTAAAGAGGGCATATAAATTTAGCTACTTTATTTTAAATCTAAGGAAAATTAAAGTTTAATGAAAGCTTGTCAGAAAAGATTTACATTAGCAAATTACGTATTCTGACCACTTCTACAGTGTTTATACACAGAAATGTCTTCTGCAAGCTATTATTGTATTCCCACTGGTAAATGCTTAAGATATACAAGAAAGGCTCATGAAAAATGCTTAGAGAAAGACACTGTATTAAAAATAGCTTTGTTTCTGCATTTCACTTTTACCTGGTTTTGCAAGAGAGAGCTATAGCTTGCAGCATGTCAGTGAGGCCCATGTGCTACTCCTGAGTTAAAACAGATGTGAGAACTAGGGCTTTTCTGCACAGACACTTGGGATAGTTAGTGTGGATTGGACAAGCCAAAGATTTTAATTTAGTCCACATTAAAATAATGAAGTCACAAAAGTTGATCTGTTTCCATCCAGTAAGCATAACGTTTTCTTATCCCTTCCCTTGAAAAAAAGATTCTTTCTTCAGTTCCCTCATCTATAAAAATGGAAATAATAATACATACCCACCTTTATGATGAGCTTGGTGTATTACAAATACACAAAATTTTAACAGGATCTGTTTCAGTTCCTGATTTTCTACAGAGCTCAACTGCAATTTTAGGTACCATGATTAACTGTGGAGAAAATGCTGAGGTCATAAATAGTTCTGTGGAACTCAAACGAAGGACCAGAGCCTCCTTCCTGAGCTTTTCATTGCTTAAGGGAAGTAGCAAACTGCAATAGACTGCTTATGCTTGTAACAGCATAACAGCACGACAATTTGATGGCACTACCAGACTTCAGGGCTTGTTGGGGAAATTATATGAACTGATATCAGAGCTTTCTCTTTCTTCAGATGGGAAACAGTGGTGTGAAAAGATGCCTGAGACTCCCTTCTGTTTTTTGCTGACCTTCATCATTCCAATGAAAGATTACCAAGTTGATCTTGTTGAGTTAGGTCATGAAACTAACACTGGAACACCAGTGATAGCATAGATAAAAATATACAGAAACTGGACTTGGTGAGACTCTACCCTGGCATAAATATGTAACAGCCCTCCTTGGGTGATAGGTAGCCTTAAACTCCTTACACTACTGTGCAGCAAACCTGAGCCACAGGAAATCCTTTCCTTTGCAACCAATGCACCCTATCAGGCACTGCACATTGACAAACAATGCATTAGTGGTATTATGGAGATTCTAGTGTTCAACAGGATTTTTTCCTAGTATTACAGATTAGCACTGAAGAGTGAGACAGTACTATTACGTACTTTGAAAACAGCTGGTTTGGATGCACTGGCAGTTGTCAATTTTAGATTTCCACCCGTATCAGAATAAAATGGCAATATTGGTGACTAAGTACCTAGCATGTTTTTGCCTTCAGTGTAGTCTGACTCTTTAGATGAAGACTTGCTTATTTCTTCAAACTTAGAAGATGGCTGAGGACTTCTCGCTCTATTTGAAAAGCATCCAAAAGTCAAACCGCTTAGTCGCTGACACTCTCCAGGTTTTTGTGTTGAAGTAACAGATTTCTTGCCTGTAGCTTCTGAAGAACAGTAATTCAAAAATCTTGTGTTAATGGGATACAGCAAACTATGCTACTGGTCTCTTTACTCTGCAGTGTAAAGTTGGTTAGGTTTTTTTAAGATACCTCCCCATATCAAAAGAAACCCAGGGCTACATTTCCAGATCTTAAAGATTGACTTTTTAGTATAAAAGGAAAAAAAAAAAAAAAACTTTTAACAATTTCACAGCAGTAAGATATAAACCATGCACTTAATACAGAATGAAAACATGTGGAAATACCTGATTTTATTCTGCTGTGACTGATATTAAACATATGGGTTGGTGTAAAATAGATAATATGAGAAAGACTGTAGAACAATAGTATTAAAATATGTGGTGGCCTTCCCTTCAGATAAAAATATTAAGAGAATCTGTAATAGGTGCTACAGCACATGTAAAGCAGCAAATTACCAGGCTTAAAAGGTATACATGGAGAACTTCAAGAGAAGGTGAATGAATAAAATGATTAGCTGTCTTGAGAACATGAAATCTGTCCTTAGGCACAGCTATTCTGCCAGAAACTGATATAAAACAATGCTGTCCATCCATGTTTATGAAAAGTTCTGTGGCAGATCCAGGAAGGCCCTTATCCCTACCTGTAAACTGTTTAAAACAGTACCACGTGATCCTAATTTATAGTCTGTTACCACCATGGACACTGCAAATGGCAATAAATTTCTTAATATTTTTTAGCATATCAGTAAATGTGTGTTCAAAACCAGATGACAAATTCTTAGTGTCTCAAAAAGCCTTTGAATAGATCTCCCCAAAGAGGATGACTAAAGCTGTTAAGTGCTGAAATATACAGAACTGTTACCGATCAAAAAATAGCAAAGAAACACAGCAATCGAGTTTCTTCATTAACAGAAAGGTGCATCTTGGTTTAAAAGATTCATATTGTGTATGTATGTATTTTGTACATATTTAGACTTTCATGTAGCATGCATATTAACATGTGTACACACACATACATACACATATATACACAGATTTCTAAATATCTGGGTGTATGTGTACATACATGAGATACATTATCAAGAAATGAGAACTAGGTAGCAAACTAGTATGATTTTCAGGTGGTAGTAACTTATCAAGTCAACCTTGTATGGAGAGAACTGGGGGAACCTTCAGAGAGACTTAAGAAAGCTGGTGAACAGGCAGCACTGAAGCAAATAAAATTCAACTGGGATTAAGGTGAAATAATGCTCTTTGGAAGGGATATTCCTCTTTCCCGTATTTATAGTCCACAATTTCTAAATCAGTCATATCCACTTGGAGAGGAGCCTGGTGATACTGTGGCTGAATTAAGTCAAATATAGTAATTAAACAAATCTGATCATAATTCTGATTCCCAGCTGACCATTTGCTAGAAACAGCAGAGGCAGACTGACATTCACCTATTCCTTAGCAGTGCTAGGACCACCAGTACTATAAAGTGAAAACAAAGATCTAGCATAAATCCAGTCAGATTTTACTACTTGCATAACCTCTTAAGTAACAAAGACACCTGTTCACACATCAAAAATCAGTTGTGGTTTGTCTGCATGTCTTTTTAATGAAAATTAAATTATTGCTTGCCTAGCACCTTCATGTACAGTCACTCTGATGTCAATTCATACTGACATCTTTGTGATTTCACAGAATATTTCAATTATGTGGCTGCACAAATTTAATAGGGAATAAAAAGTTTATATAGTTTAAACAGAGAAGTTTTTAAAAAAATGTAGTTACTTACCTTGCAGTTTAGATTGTACTGTTTTCATTTCTTTGGTTTGCTTTTGGTTGATCAGGCGAAGGTTCTGATTTTCCACCTCTAACTAAAAACATATAAATGTAATCTCGTCCATGTGTGAAACAATTTTGAAAGTTATTACATCATTTAGATTTTCTCTGAATTTCTGCTATCCAAGGAAAGCTAGTTCGAATGGCAACTTCCTCTCTGCTGCTTCTCTTAATGCCAGTCTAAGCATTTGTTTATTCTGAACAATTATATTCCCTGCAATGATTACTTGCTTAACCTCTGTTAAAATCATTCCTACAAACAAGCAAACCCAAGACTGCTTAAAAAAGCCTCAATAATTAAGGAAAAAGAAATCTTCATCAATATTTTTAATAAAAGCGGAGGGATTGAATGACCTATTTCTGTGTCACTTGGCAAACCCAGAAGCAAGCAGACGAATTAGACGGAATGATGGTGCTAATGCCTCCTACCATCCCACAGCAAAGATTTAAAATATAGGTACTAAAAAACTTTATACAAACAAGACAACCTTCTACAGAAAGAAAAACCCCAACAACCTATTGCTACCAAGAGATAAAAGATGTTGGTTTAAACTCCTGCTCCAGATTAGACAAAGAGAAGATTTGAATCTGAGTATTCCGTATCACAAAGAGGGGAGCCAGCAATTCCAGTTCCACTGGTGACATATGCCCAGCCTTATGCAGATAGCTCAAAATTCTCCATCTTTCAAACTAAGTAAATAATTTGAGTAATATTTGATTTTGTCTAAACTTTTTCAAGATAATTTTAGCTAAACTTACTTGTCTTTTTATCTTATGATTTCAAAAACTCCCTTTGCAGACTAACAGTAAATGTTACTTCTAGTTTCCTATTTCAAATATAGTAATTTAATCGTTTTTCAACTGGAGTGAGTATAATTTCCAATTAACCACAACAGAGTAGGATTTAACTTTTACAGGCAACTTCAAATTCTATACATACATGCAGGAGAAAGCACACAAAAACTAGCAGCTATAGGCAGGGCAAAGACATGGTTATCTCACTACAGCAGAGAAACAACAAAGACAACTGGTCTCTTCCGAGAATAGTCTTTATGCCCCTGAAACTGTTCATGACTAACAGTACTGTGGGCACTGGAAAACAAAAAAAATATCAAGTCCTTTTTTCTGTCAGACTTGTTCAGCTTTCTGGGGATTATTAATACTTCAGGCATCTGATTGAGCAAGCTTAGTTTACCAGCTAATCTCTCCCACTTGGTGGAGATGAGTAGACCTTTCAAAGAGCAGTTCTGGGCCCTTTCTCCATAAAGAAGATGTAGCTATGCTAGCTGACCAAATTAGACATCAGAATTTAAGTGATATGGATACTCTGCCCTCTGTATTGTTGTTTTAATTTTAGTCTTTCAAACAAATATCTATATAGATCAATGAAACTGAGAAGTTTGGTGGGGATTTTTGTTTAGGGTTTTGGTTTTATTTTTTTGTTTTTACTATGGCAAAAAGCCCTTTAACAGCCAAACAGCATAAGGGATATCCAGTCACACCATTATATTTTCTGTACAAGTACCGTAGCAAGAGTTATACCTCATGGAGCTTGACTGTCACCCATTCTTTTATTTTAGCTGCTTTTTCTTCTATGATTTTTGCTTCTTGCAGTCTTATTTGCTTCTGGAAAAAAATCGACATAAGCATGTTTTTCACTGCGTATTACAGTCTGCCTGAGTAGTCTCTTCAGACACAAATCCTAAGATTGCTTGAAGTAATTCAGTCTCCTGGGCAATACATGATGATTTAAATAAAAAAGTAAATGAATAGGCCATTCACAGAGGCTGCTGTTCCTCCTTAGGAAAAATTGAAGCTCTTCAGAGGAAACAGTGAAGAGGAAGAACATCTTTCCCCTCTTAAAAGTTAGATGTTCTTTCAAAGGAAGCCAGAACATAATTTGCAAGTGAATAAACCTTATTCTAATACAGTACTTCTAATAGGAACCTTTTTAAGCAAACAACAGAAATAATGCTAAACTTTTCTGTCCTTTTATTTTCCTTTTGTATAATTCAATGGAATTGATTTATATATTATATATTATTATTATATTATATATTATCAGAATGGAACTGATGCTCATCTTTTCTAACACCATTATTGTTAACCTGTTCTTCAAGTTGTTGCTCCAATTTTTGTATTATGTCATTTTTATCTTGTATCAGAATCTCCAGATCTTGACATCTCTTGTACAGCCTGGTTTCTGATTCGCTTGTTTGAACATTGGCTGCTTTTAATTTTTCTTCCATGACTTGTACCTATGTGGAAGGTCAAACACAAGACTTTAAGAAACATAGTACTCCAAGTTAAAGGTAGTAATTTAATCACAAGATGAACTGTTAAAATTGCCCCCACACTTCAGATTCAAGATAACCCTACAAAGTTGGGAAGCCTATTTGAGTAAAAAATCCACAGTATGTTATGTCTCCCTATACATTTAATACCAATAGGCCTGGCTAAACACTGATAGACCTTATACAGATTTTGTCAGTGTCTGTGAGAGGTTTCTAGGTTTGTAACGCATAGGCTGTCAGAAACACCCATATAGGAAGAGTACATACAGGAAGCTGTTAGGCTTAATAAACAATGTTTTAATAAATAAATAAATAATTGCACAGTGTAAAAAAAAGCCCTACAAATTACCAGAAGCACTCTAAAAAGTGACTAAGAAGTACTGGGCTTGTAGTCAGAAACATTTTCTAACTCCAAATAAGTACATGAACTGGTTTTTTTTTACAATTTCAGTTTCTATCTGTCTCACAGTAACATACGAAGGATTTTTAGGGAATACCAAAGATATGTTCATAAAATACCTGCAGTAGCTGTATCTGCCATTTGGTATCAAAAAGTAACTTTGGTTAAATAGTTAACCACAGTTTCATTCTTTAGATGATGTAACTTCTACAAGAACAAACATAGAATGATCCTATTTAGAGACTGTATTGGATAGTCTCGTCTTATTTTCTTATGGATTTTCTAAAATAGGTCACTGTTTCCTCTCTTACGTTTCCATGCGCATCAAAGACTACTGATGCATCAATAAAGAAGCTCATTACATGTATTTAATTTTGATTTGTGCTGTTAGCTTTGACTTTATTGAACTGAACTGGATAGTGAACAGAGAAAGGTGTGAGAACATCTCTGGTAGGACAATCAATACATGTAAAGGAAGAAATTCTTTACTTTGAGGTTGCTGAGGCACTGGAATGCGTTGCCCAGGGAAGCTGTGAATGCTCCATCCTTGGCGGTGTTCAAGGCCAGACTGGATGAGGCCTTGGGTGGAATGGTTTGGTGTGAGGTGTTCCTTCTCATGGCGGGGGGTTGGAACTAGATGATTGTAAGGTCCTTTCCTACCCTAACTATTCTATGATTCTA
>JAVHNF010017894.1:6027-16707 GCA_034783455.1 Micropsitta finschii | reverse complement strand
CTACGTGAGAGGCATCCCCTGTGTATGGGTTGGTCTGCCTCCCTGTTGTGTGTCTGTGACTGGAAGCTGAGCAGCTGCTGGTGCAGATTGCCAACCATGAACCATGGAGCTTCATGGAGCCTGCTGGTCACTCCCTTGCATCTGAGAGTAAAAGACAGACTGCTATAACCAAAACTTCATTGTTCACTTCCTGTTATTTCACCTGATAATCTTCAGGTCTGGTTTTAAACTGAATTTCCAGTGTTCTCTGCAGTTCATGCATTGCTGAAGGCCAGGCTGAAATAACAAAATGGCTTCATTTCACAGCAGATGAATTGTTGTTCCTTAACCCCTGCCTTGTGCATGGAAAAGCTTCCAGGCCAACAAGACAAACAAACAAACAGAAACTCAAGTAACATAGGCCCAGTCCACAGAAACCTGTGGGTGGAGGCATCTGGACAAAACAGAGGGAAGGAGGATGGCAAAACCACAGCAAGGCTGCTTGGAATGGTGTAAGGAACACTGGGGACAAAGGAGAGAGGGAGTGGAAAAAGAGCCATCACCTGTGTTTGGCAACATCAATTTTGTTGTTTCAGAAACCAGCAGTGTTCCAGTGGAGGACATCAGAATACTTTAGATTTTTTTAATATATATATATATATTCTATATTTATAGAGATCATAATTTCTTTATTTACAGTATGGATGCATTTTTGGAAAACTGTTTTCACTTCACACTTCCAGATGACCAGGGAACCCAGGAAATGCCTACCTAATCCAGGATCTCTTCCTAATGGATTTACCAGACAATATCATCTAGAGTGCAAATGAATACTGCTGAGTGCATTTTCATACTTTCAGCATTGCATCTGAAGAAGAGCACAGGCACCTGAGGCAGGAGTTAGGTGGTATTTCACCACCTCAGCCTGTTTAGATTGTGCTCAGATGGCACTTTGAGACACCCCTACAGTCCCCTCTTTTACAGCAGAGTCCCTTAGGGGGTCTCATCCTCCCCTGTTCCTAAAACAGCAGTAACATAGGGCTGAGCACCTCTGTGTGCTTTGCAAACCTGTCTGACTGGCATCTGACCCAGGCAGGGGCTCAGGTTCAACCTGGGGGAGATGTCAAAGCTTCCAACCTCCTGACAGCCTTTGAAACCATAAAGGGAAAACGGCTATAGACAGCAATTGGCTGTCTGTACTGAGGTATAGGTAGCATCCCTGGATGCCATTCAAGATAATCGACACTTGCCAGTGAAGCTGTTCATAGAGAGGCAAATGATATGTGTAATGGGTAGTGTTTACTAGCCTGGTTGACTTGAGCTTTTTCTGATTTACCACAAATCATTGGAAAAAGAGGGAAAAAAACTAAATTAAAAAAAAAAAAAAAAAGAAAGAAAAAAAAGAAAAACACCAAACAAAGAATCCCCACCAATAATGAGAGTAAACATAAATAGGCTCAGAAAAGAGAAGCTCTGTAAGATGATGAAGCACTGTGAGCACACACAAGGGATGGGCACCCATGCCAGGCTCTGAACAAGCCTTGCACACAGGCTGTCTGTCCACCAAGCCTGAAAGTCACTCTTTGGCCCTGAGGGATAGTTTGAGAATGAGGGAGTGCCTCCGCTGCCAGGCCTGACACAGGGATCAGGAGTCACTTCCCCTCCCTGGATGATGGGTGGAAGGACCCAGCTCGTTGCCTGGCTCTCTGTGCCACAGACAGAGGGTCCTCCACGGTGAAGAGAACAGCAGCTACTGCAAACCCTTGGCCATGCAGCATTCATTTCCATTTATTTCCCTCCTCAGCAAGCATGGTGGGGATCATCCATCAGGACCTAAGGCCTCCAGGTGCCCTACAGAGCTTTGCTAGCTGAGCCATGCTTCCGGAGGCTGTTCAGCAGGCTGGACACCTGAAAGCCAGCCACTGCTCAGCAGCACCAGCTTGTCAGCTGCTAATAGGAGACAAGATTCAATATCCTGCTGATAAAGAAAAGGTAGAAGAGATCAAAACAGACACTGTAGGCTCTGCTTTTGGCCATGCTCATGCTCAGAGGTAGCTGTTGGCTCCTTTTGGTGGCCTAGAGGTGAGGTGCCTGGCACTGCTGTCCCTGGAGGGGAACACCACAATGGACAGGCCCTTCTGGTAGTGGTATCAAAAAGCAGAAAAAGAGAATGAAAAGGAAAATATCCTAACAAACAAGGGTGAGGAGCACAAGAAGAGCAGCATAGCTCGAGTCTGTAAACAGAATTTTCTTCCTTCTTTGTACAAGAGTTGGCATCTCAGTAAAGCCATAAACTTCACAGCAGCTCTGTAGTGCCCCTGCTTTGCTTAGCGTTTACATTCTGCAGGGTTTGTTCATGCCAGTGAGCCTCTGAGGATGCAACACATGAAAGCTTCACTCATCTCTGCATTGCCATTAAACATAAAAGGGTTGGTTCCGTATAGAACTTAAAAACACTTTCTGTGGTATAGCACTGGTATTAACTCAAGCAAAGGGAATGAAAATTCAGGATAAAAAAGCAGCTCTGTGATGTGAGCTTAGAATCAGCAGGTTAATTTTCCCTTGCATGGATTATTTTTTCTTCAAAATATTTTAGGGATGTTGATGTTTTTCCTAAGCTTTTCATTTGGAGTGACTCATAGCTGTGGCTTCTTATAACAGAAGGGATTCCTATTTGGACTCCCTACAAGGCACCTCCTTTCTATTTACATATAAATCAGATGCAGGAAGAGATTAGCAGCTTCATTCCTGCAAGTGTAAGCAATCCAGGTCCTCTGACATTCACATGTAGCAGGTTTGCAAAGAACTTTGCTGTGAGCTGTACAAAAGACTTGGGGAGGGCAAAAGCAGTTTGCTTTCCTTTTCCAGCAAAAAAAGAAAGAACTGTTGCTTGAGCAAGGGATTATGACTCAAAACCCCAGAAGAAACCCCAGAAATAAAAGCAAACCTGTAGTGACTTGAAATGCAACTGTGTTAGAAGTATAGAGAGTTTCTGATTTTTCTGCTTTGGATACAGAGAACGAAAATGAAGTCAGCTTTCTAGGCTTTGATGGGAATGAGACGACCTATTAAAGGACCGATTTAAACCTACTAAAAGCCACTGAACTCCATGCACATGGTCATGCTGTGAGCAATTTGGACTAGAAGGTAAATAGAGCATTAATTCAGCACGGAGCTGATTGGAATGCTGTGAGAATGAGGAAATAACCTGCAGGGACCGAGAGAGGAAAATGGATGGGAAATCAGATTGAATTTGGAGCAACATAAACTATTCTATCCAAATATCAGAGATGTCTGAAAAGCAGCCATGGGGAGCTCCCCCAGCCTGGCTTGAACAGATTTGGCTGGAGGACAGAAAAATGGGTTAATACTTTATGAGCTGGGGGTTCGGCAGCAGCACCTACCCCTTTCCAGAGGAGGGCAATCGGGAGCCAGTGGGTGATCCCGGTGCACATATGTGGAATAATGTAGTTCTGCTAAGAAGAGAGGGGCCATGTGGCCTTGCAGCCGGACCCGGACCAGGAGGAGAGTCTGCCACACAGGCAGAAGGGGGAAAAGTCCTCCTTAGCCCTCTGCTCCCCTGTCCTACTAAGCCTGAAGTCAAGCTCATATTAAGTTAGTAACTGACAAAAATGAGCCAGATAAATGTGCACATCAATGCTTCGCCTGTATGGATGAACATACTGCATACACACACAGAGTATTATATAAATTTATTATATAAATATATAATCAAATACATACACTGAGTTATTAGATGGCCATTATTTTCTCCCTATTCCAAATCCCCAGGAACTGATTGCGATTTCATTTCCATTGGTGCTCATCTGGAGCCAGCAGTTACGCTAGTGCAAAACTGATGCAAATTTACATTAGAATGAAGCTATTATAAACTGTTCCCATTGAAATATGTGTTTATATCTGACAGGCTGCAAGTTTTGCTCAGGAAACTGATGAAAAGAAAAAAGCTCTTCCAAAACAATTTCATTTGAAAAGCCTCCAAGTTATACAGTCCAGCACTGTAAACAAGGTTCTCTTATGAACATGGATTTAAATGGCTTTCCATGAGGCCAACATTTAATACAGGTGAATGTGCCATTCAGTCTTTCCTTTATGTATTTTATTGTCAGTATAAACGTTCATAAGGCAGCTATTAAGATCGTTCAATCTGTTTAGAAGATTTTAATCTGCAAAATTTTTTACAGGCTTTCAGCCACAAAGACATTTGCAGAGAGTTTTCCTATGTATCTACTGGTAAAACTCCAGATATGACATTGGTTTAGTTTCCTGCCACAAATCAGCAAAATAGAAAACTGCACAAAGTTAAGCCATGGAGAAGGGAAGATTTTAAATTACAACAGCACATATTATTTCATTAGTAAATAACAGAAAAACAACCACATCTTTTTATGCAAATCATATACAGCCAACTGCATATTTTCATAATAGGAAAAGAAAATGGTAACAAAGATCCAACTAATATCCTTTCTGTAGCCAAATTACGCCTCTTCAAGAACTATGAAAATAGATACAATATGATATTATAATTCATCATCTAAGCCATTCAATATGACTTCACCCTTATCACAAGGTCATGCCTTCCAGTGATCACTGAAGAAAAGTGTAGCCTCGTACCCCAGAAATATTTATACTGGCTTTAGCAAAAAAGTGTCTGGAATAGTCCTGAGGTCGTAGTGTACCGAGGATGCTCAAGTTCAATTTCTCACCGCCGTCCCATGTGAATGTAAGAACTTCACAGAGAATCTTCAGACAATTACAGTTACAATTTCTTCTTCCTCTTTATCAAGGCCAAAGAAATTAGAAGGTGCTCAGGAACTCAGAAGCGGAATCCTCATTTATAACCTTCTCGGTGCCAGAGCAAGTGTCAGCTGGTCTTTGACACTGTAAATAGAACAATCTCCCCATGCTCTCATTAATAAGGGCTGGGAACTACCATTTTTCCTGGCCCTGTGCCTTTCTGAGTCAGAAAGAGCCCCAGGCTCAGCACCTACCTCTGCAGTCCCTGGAGACATAAGCTCTAAAGATAACATAATAGAGACAGACATTGCAAAACAACATCAAACTCTCAGAGCTCATTTTTATTATTTATTAAACATAATTTTAAAGTTACAGATTTCCCCCCTTATACATCTTAAGGTTCCATCCAGGTTTTAAAAGGTATCCTATTTCAAGATTAACAGTTCACTGTGTGATATGCAGGATATACACAATGGATGCAGGACCGGATTCTCCCCTCTCTGGCTACGTGGAAGCAGAGGGAAGTGAAGACTGCACTTGTAGAGACAAGTCCTAAACCTTCAAGCTTGCAGTCCCTGGAGAAGTGTAGGATGCAGTCCTCATTTGGGTGGGACAGCACATTTTGAAAGTGATTGCATTAGGAACATTGGAGCACTTGTGTGCAGAAAAAAATGTCTTACCCTCCTTAAGAACAAAAGGAGGAAATACCATCACTCCTTCCTTTGGATGTATTTTGTCAGCATCAGATGGAATTTTGTACAAGTGCATGAATATAGCCACAGGCACACATCCATAAACACATACAGACATTTAAGATTAAAGTTACTCCATGCTCTGGACTAATCACAATAACAGAATACCATTTGCTGCAGTCTGATGAGGAAGATGGAACAGAAGGGAAGAAGGACAAGGATGAAGAATAGAGATCCTAGCAAACGAATTGTCCAAAAGGGACAGCTTTTTGATACTTTATCCCCTCTTCTTCCTCACTAACTTGTGAGAAGTATGAACCTTTCAGCCTCCTCTGTTTTGGAAGAAGTAAACGAGTGTTTTTTTTTCTCACTTGCCTTAGCACTGCCCTTTAATGGCAGTGCAGAGGCTAATTACACTTCTTATCTCTGAAAAATGATTAATGCCTTTTGACATTCTCACCAAAGAAAACAATCTTAACTCATTGGTCATCTCATGTTTTCGTACTGTGACTAGTATTCATAACATTTGCTAATCTGCTAAATGGGCCAAAATGGACATATTCATCCCACTGACAGTGGTGATGTACTCAGAAGAGTGGGCACGTTGCAGATGGGACACTGAATCATTTGTATCAATCCAAAACACAGATGGCAGTACTGACTAGAAAACACATTACTCACTTAGAGGTAACTTAGATTGTGATGCCAGAGTGCAGCAGCCAAGATTCCCTACTCCTAACACAAGCCACACAGGAGCCCTCTTATCTACCTTTTCTTTGGCTTCATGATGTCTTCATCCGAGCTATCGGTGATCTATCTGCAATAGGAAGGATGGAGTGTGACCCCATCCCAGGCTAGTGTTGAGACTGGGAAATGGGAGGGGGCTGGGTCTTCCTCAGGATGTGGAGGAAACTGAATCAGATCTTCCACTTCCCAGACAAGTGCATTCCCCCCAGGTCACCAAGACAACATGGCCACTGCCTTTCCGTCTTCCCTAAGTAGTTTATTGCTATTCCTTGCTGAAGCTGAAGAGCTCAGACCACTTCTAGCAAATCAAGACCTTCCAAAGATAAGCCTGGAACTGATTCATTTAGCGAAAAACTGTGGCCCCATCATGTTTAGCAATGCCACTATAAGCACTCATGTAAGCTTTTGAGTCTAAGCACCTATGCAGCCGCAAGCATTAATTGCCCAGGGAAATTTTGTTCCTTAAACTTAACTTATAAAGAAACATAGGTGCCTGAATTGTAATTCTGGTCAGTAATCTCCCTGACTTTGTCCATGTGCCATTACTGGAACTATTACATTTTTGTTGTATCAGCCCAATATACTGACTTTATTTACACCTGTGATAAATAGCTAAAATCAGCATTTACCTCTCCTTATATTCATGCAAAGTAAATATTTCAGACAGCGTGACATCTCTTTGTGAAATGAAACTTGATGCAATTAATTGCTGTTTGATCCTACGTAGTTATCTTTTACAGTTTTTAGTTATTATTTGCTTTTAATTATTTTCACAACTAACTGAAAAAACCGATCTTACAGGGTTTTTGTTTGGTTTCAGCCATTTCTCCATATGGAATTACGGATGTCCTGTTACACTATCTGACAAAGTACCAAAAGATTTAATGCATAGCATTGAATTGCTGGTATTATTTTTACCAATGCGGTGTGAGGTTGGGCATTCTGCAGTTTGTGCCTGGAATAGGGAAGCCTTAATATCCTTCAGAAAATCTTACTAGTGAAGATACTAAGAAACAGAAATATTCCAAAGGAGAAGTTTGGTGGGTATTTGTTACAAACTTCAGACTTGACATGAATCGTCCTTTTGCTGGTTACTGAATAGACTCGACCAAAGAAGGTTGCACAAGATAATTGTTGCACAAGAGTATTATAGTTCCAATCCTTTCATCTCTGACTTTGACTCTCTGTTCTTGACAACAGACTTTTTTGATAGATAGTAACAGCATCTACTTTTGCTGTATGTTTTGCTACACAAAAGTGGTAATTCAGTGAAAGATCTCAGATGTCGACTTTGCCACCCTGAAGTGAAGGGCTTTTCTGAAGGAGTATGGAGTTCCAAAAGATATCTGAACTTCAGATTTCATTCAGCTTTGTTTCCTCTCATTCTTCTCCCTTGAGATTCAAGCCTCTGATTCTAATATATTCTCAAACGGATATTCATAAAGAAGGAAAAGAATGAAATGCATCTTGTCCTATTTTGAGCACTATTTGCAGGACTGGGCTATTTGACTGTAATTATATGGTATGTGCTTTACAGAATTCTTTTTTGTTTTGCTTTTAAGAAACGGGTACGATTTTTGGATTTGATAGAGCATCCCCTGTCCTACACTGACATAAGTATCTTGCTTTATATAGTTGGAATAGAAATCAGGTTTATATCTCTAAGCAAAAAAGTGAAATGCTAAAGAGGCAATATTTCTGGGGAAGTATTGTACAAAACAAGATTTTGCAAACAGTTGTCTTTTTTATATACAGTTTAAAGAATGGTTTGCATTTAAAAATACAGACAGATGAATAATTTTGTTTAAGGACATGCAGCTCTTCTCATGCAGTATGGATCAGATGGCAGTCCTTAAAATGCTTTTCAATAGGAAAGACAAAGCTTTCATAATCTCTGTATCAGAATTTGTGGTAATGCAAATTCATTATATACATTAACACTTCCCTCATTAGCTTTGATGTCTAGTTTTACCAAACGTTGAACTTTCTATGAGCTCAGTGACAAACACTTTGCCATACTTGATTTTTTTCTTTCTAGGTGACAAGCCCAAGAGAAGATGGAATGCTCTAGATTGAGTGACACCAAACTCTGTCAGATTTGGAGGCACAATGGGTTTCTCTTTGTCAGGTTTTGTTGAAGAGTTAAGAGTAGGTTAAATCTGTGCTGGGCATTGTAGCACGTGAGTCACAGTGAGATCTCTAATAACAAATGCTTTGACTGGGTGTCTCAGGTGGAAAAAAATGGCCACTTTGATCTGCCTAAAGAACACTTCTATAGTTCTCTCTTGACCTTATTTTTTATTAATGTTTTATTTTTTCCTGTGTGGAGAATAAAACCCAACAAACCAACGTTCACATAGCTTCTTTTATGGTCATGATTCACCACTATGGAAATCAAGCAAAGCTTGGAAGAATGCTGTGTGGTGGCTTGCCAGTGCTTTGAAGTGCATGGCAGTCAAAGCCATTTGGACACGATTTAACTTGAACATAGCGCTAATGTGTGATTTCCAGAGTTTCTGCATGTGGTTCTCCACCCAGAAAATAAGAAGACAATGACAATGCACTCTCATACTTCTGTCCTAAGAACACATTAGAAATACATTATAATGAAGAGGAGTTGAAAATATTAAAAATGCAAATGATTATCCTGAAAAGTTGCAGTCAAATGATTCTTATAAGTAAAGAAGGACAGAATTAGTTACCTACAATGTTAAGAGCTCTGAATGTTGTCCTTATTTTTGATATATCTATCTATAAAAGGTTTGAAAATCCAGTTTCGTAGCTTGGATATAATTTTACAATATTGAAGAACATATATTTTCATTAGGAACAAGTGCTTGCCTCAGGCAGGAAATCTTCCTCTGGTATTTGGCTAAGAACATAGGAAGAATATCAAAATAAAGAGCAGCACAAATGTAATTCAAGTTATGTAATGAAGAGCTCTCAGGTAGTGAAGAGCTATTTGTAAGTATAACTGCATGGAGTGTTTCATAACTATGTTAACTGTTATTGAAAGTGAAACTTGGACAACTGACCTGTCATTTTCAACTTTTGTAATAGTGAGAAGAAACACAGGCTTGCCACAAGCTTCATAATGTCCCGTCAGCTGGAAATGGATTGGATTGCTCTGTTTCCATTCTAGCCCTCTAAGCTCATATACCTTTAAGCTTTGTTTAATTAGAGTTGGAAGCAAGTTTCCCTCTGGTTCAGTTTCCAGACAGGATGATTTGTTTTCTATGTCATGGTAAATATGAGACTTTACTGTCTCCACCGCCCTATAGGATGAGTACTGATGGCTGTGTCTCTAGGTTCTCTGGCAGATTATACACATCTTTTCCTTTAGCCCCCGTTTTCCTCTCAGGGTTTACAGTTTGCCTCTTAGAAGCATGTGATAATTGACGTAGACAAACAGAGATGTAAAAGTTCTCTAAAATCAATGCTATTAGGTGGCACAAAAAATCATACAGAAGAGCAAACACTAAATACAGTGTGTGTAGTTCCCTTCCTCAGTGTTGAATGTTGTTTTGGCGTAATCTGTGTGCTCCGTGTCATCCATTTCTGTACAGAACTTTTCTAAGTTATGTTGCATGCATGTCGGTGTCAGAATTCTGAGGCCAGTTTCCTCCTCACTTGGCTGCCCCACGGTTAGAACAGCATGCCTTGCTGGTCCTTTCATGCACAAGTTTTCTGTCTCTGTGATTCATGGCATTTCACAGATGCTTTAGCTTTTGAGGTTCCAGTCGTAACATTTGATCTTCCTTTCAGCTTTTTTTTGTTTTGGAATTCCATAGCTCCAAACACTGGCTTGCAGGAAGGGTTTAGATGAATTGATTGCTGTCTGGCTCAGGCGCCCCATTGTCCTTTTATTTTCCCTCTTGACTGGGAGCTGCTAGGGTGGGATGTTTTCCGCAGTCCCATGTCTGAGACACGTATGACTCAGCCCTGACAGCATATGGTTGACTTCACATCCTCTGAGGTATTTAATGATACAGCAATTTCATAACCACAACCAGGATTCATACTTTGTTCAGGTTTAGATTTCCCACATTGTAACATATGCCGCCTCAAATGTAGTTTCTTAACAGTTTTGAGTGTTTTATGTACACGCTGTACTGGTGGCATTCTCCATTCCACACAATACTTACCCTGACTGCTGCTTATGTGCAGAGTATGTAAACAGGTGTTACAGTGAAATAAAATATAAGAAGTGAGAATCGACTCACCACGTAACTTCTAAGTAAAAGGTTAGTTACAAAGCCAGGAGCTGCTTTATGTAAATCTTAAAAAGATATAGCCAGTAGTTCTCCGAGCAGAAGAATATCACATTGATTATAAATCAGAAGCATAAGAAAAACTGATGCAACAAAATCCTATTCCATACCTTTCCAGGTTTGTTTTAAAGAATTTGATGTTTGCTCTTAAGATAAACTGACAAGAAGTTTGTGAATGTCTTAAAATTTTCCATAGCAAACCTATATCTCAATATAGATGTTATTTATTGAAA
>JAVHNF010017884.1:0-10119 GCA_034783455.1 Micropsitta finschii | reverse complement strand
TTCCCTAAATTAAAGTGTAGGTGAGTTTCTGGTTTTCTGTCAAATAACAAAACAGAATTTCTGAGTTTCTGCACTCATTACTTAATGCTCAGGTCACTTAGCCTACATTAGAGTTTGACTGTGGTTTCGAGACTGATTACAGTTCTAAGAAAAAGAAGCTGAACTTGCACAACAGATTTTATTAAAAAATAATTTCTCTTCTCCCTCTCTTAGCCATAAGTGTCCTCTTTCAGGCATGCACATAACAAAACTCTAAATTATGGTCACAATGAGATCATCATACCATGATCTTTGCTCTCAATTCCCCTGTTGTTTCACTACTGACAAAAGGAATGCTTCAGTTCTCAATGCCTCGTGTGCTTGCTACAGTGGCATGTATATATCTAGCTAAACTGTGCAGAAAGGTTTTCCTATTTCTGTTAGCACTAGCTCAACAACAGCAGGAAAAGAGCACCTACAGACACTTTGGCTAGTATCTGACTCTGCAGTGAAACAAGCTTCAGCTATGGCTGTTTTGATGTGGTTACACAAAGATACTGTACAAGAGGTGATTCAGTGCAGTGTGTAGAGTGATGACATTAACAGCAACTGAATAAAGCTGTTACTTCATGGCTTCTCATTTAGTCATTACTTACACTCCAACAGAAAGATATTTTGAAATTCAGTACACTATTTCCTGCCCTTTTGATCTAAAAGCAGAAAATGACCTCCTCTTTTCAAAGCGCCGATACTTAAAAGCATATAGGAATGAACATTTTACAACTGTAAACTGTAAGCATGTAAATTACTGGGAGTAATTGCTGCCTTTGTTGCTGGAGGAAAAATGAGAACTTTGTTTAGCTGGAGGCACACTGACTGATAAGCTATCCTGAAGATTTTCTGAGGACTTTTTTTTTTCCTGGGAATTTTGTTTTGGGGGTTTGGTTTAGGTTTTTGTGGGTTTTGTTTTGTTGGTTGGTTTTGGGGTTTTTTTGTTGTTGCTGTTTGTTTTGTTTTGTTTTTCTTAATCCAAATTATTTTTTTCAATGCAGAATCCAAATTCAATGAATTTTATTAGTTTATAAAAAAGTTGAACATCTCTTTACCTTAGAATTTAATCAAACAGGCTTATGTCCAAATTGCTTCCTATGAGTTTTAGGTGAAGATCAGATAGCTCATTGTTTCTTATCTAGGAAAGCTGGTATCCAAAGTGTATCAGTTGTTTTGAGTATTTCCATGCATTACAGTTTATATTGTACAAAATTGTAAGGAAAAGCTAATTTCTAAAGAAGTGATCTAGATTAAATTGATTTATGGCAACTAAAAGTACATTTATTAGATTTCTGAGTACATAAATTGAATCTAAATACAGAAAATAGTTTAGGAAAAATTTCAGGCTTTCCAGTTATATAGAATTTGGATTTAGACTGTTCTTATTCATGGTTTTCTCAGCAGCCTCATTATAAAGAACCTTTTGGCTATGGTCATCATAGAATTAGGTAGAACATAAAAAATACAAGCTTTAAAAAATCATTCCTTTGATTCAGAACTGTAGGTGGTGATAGCTATAACATCAGGAGCAGTGCCTAAGAAGCCTTAAATCAATACATTCTTGTGGGCATTTCCAATATAGTACAATTAAGGATAGCAGAAAATAGGATGGGAAAAAAATCAGTCAGGGCTGGTTATGTCAGAGTAGTGAAGGGAGAACACAAACAAGAGGAATTTGGGAGAGAAGATTCAGAATTATAGAAGTGCATGCAAATAGAGAGCTAACAGCTAACTGACAAATCCTTTCTGTAAGTCACTGGTTGATATGTGTAATACATTTACTTTTCTTCCTGATAATCTTAATTGAGAGTCAGCTTTCAGCATTGTTTGGCAAGTGTATTCTCATATATTGTTATAGATGTAGAGGTCCCTGTTCAAACACTAGTGAGTTTGTAACAAAGTAATGTTTTTTTTCAGGGAAACAGATATGACCACAGAAGGATGTAGATAACTCCAAAACAGATCATTTTCTCTTACATTCTCTTCTCAAAATCAAAATTGTTATCCACCTTTATTCCTGCCCTTACCTGTTCAAGAGAAAGACGAAAACACTGACATCCATCAGTCTTTGATGTTTCTTAAACTTAGTATCTTTTCCTGTTGCTCTGGAAATTCTCCAGTTCTTTTATGCCTATCTAGATGAAGTTGTCTGGCTCTCAGCTAAACCAGAAAATGATTCAGAAAGTAAATAAAACATTTCATACTTCTGTTGTGAAACCTAATTTGAGATATACCCTGTATACACCTCGCATATAGTGAATGGATTGTGTATTGACTAAAATGTGGTCCCAAAGTTACTCAGATGCAACCTTTTCAAAATGAGGACTGGAAGAAAAGTAAATAATGCCCACTTTTTATGTACAGTTTACACCTATGGTATTTGGCCAAGCATGTGGAATCTTAATACCATGCCTTTCAGTACAAATGGGTTAAATATAAAATTCTTCACTTTCACAAGGGTCTATAGCATGTAATCTATTAGTTAGGCTTTAATTAGAATATGTAGGGAACTCTATGTCTTATCTGTTAAATACTGTTATGGAGTAAGAAACATCATTTCACAAAGTCAGTTGGAGTTTGGGAGCAAGTAGTCTGTACTTGCTTGTGCTGTTCTCTGCAGAGAACAGAGTTCTTGTCTCTTCTTGCAGTGTTATCTGTCTCCCTGGGAGGTTTTTTTTTTGGTTATTTGGTTGGGTTTGTTGTTGGCTTTGTTTTATTATTTATAAATTACTAAATGTATAGAATATGGGGTTACCTGGGTCTCCTGTTATCCATTTCTTGTTGACTTCTTATGCTGCATGTGCTTTAGTTGAAGATTCATGCATGTATCTTTAGCTGAAGTATCTATTTTTCCCTGTGCACTATAGTGTGCCTAGTGCATGACTTTGCTTCCTTTCCTGTACTTCAGCTATTGTAACAGATGACTTGGGAATTCCAGGTATCTAGTTTGAATCAGATTTGCAGGGGTTGTTTGTTTCGCTGGTTGGAATTAATCAGGTTATTAAACACTCCCTAAAATGAAGGAAAATGGGAAGTTCTTGTTTCTGATATAAACAATAAAAATACAGAAATGCAAACCTTCCTACTTTCAGAATCTGTGATAGCAACAAAACTAAGGAATCTGTTTAATTTCCTGCAGGTTGCTGACATACATTCTCCTCTTGATAGTGCATGGGGCTTCCGCCCACCCATGTTCCTCACCTGCTTGGCGAGGCAAGTTGCAGCATGCACTGAGCTGGCTGACAGCAGCACCAGCATCTTCAGCTGCTGCTTCTCAGAACAGGGTTCAGCAGCAACACCTTTCATTTGATGGGACATCAATTTGGATCTCTGCCCTCCAGCCAGCTGCCAGCTTTCCTGAATCTACTGAGAAATGCCTTATCTGTATGACTATGTACTGTTCTGTCAGTTTTGGTTAATGAGCCATCAGATTCAGAAGTTTGCAATGTGTGAGAGATAGACAGTTGAAAACGTTTAGTGTTTGCATATGCCAAGCTTCTTTATAAAAGCAGGCCAATACAAAATAAAACAATAAAAATAAATGAAAAATAAAATCTAAAAGTGAAATGAGAGCAATGGAAATATCATAAAGAAAAAAAGAGCTTGGGCACAGACAACAGAGATATTAAAAGAAAGAAAAAAGAAACAAAGATTTTTAAAGGAAGAAAGGGATATAAAATGGAAGATAACAGAAGAAGGAATAAAGAGAACTACACTAAGAATTAAATACAAAAGAAAAACAAAAAGTCTTCAGATTTAAAGGAAATCAAAATTAAGACAAAGGTGTGAGCTTAAACTGGAGATGGACAGTTAATTTAACTTATATAATATTTATGCCAGGTTAAGGATTTTCAGCAAAACCTCTGTTACTCTTGCAGTGCTCAGCTTCTCTGCCTATCTTTACTGTCTCAATCTACTCACAACATAAAATCTTTCAGTTTCTTAACTATGCAGTCTTAAAGTCTTTAATTTTCTATTATTGTAGTAACTGTGAGCTATAAAACTTTAATTTTTATAAAATAGCATCAACTGTATAAACTTGCCACATGCTATCTTAGTTTGTATTTAAATAATCTGCTTTCAAATTAAATATAACTTCCTAAATTCAGTAGAATTATTTAATAAAAAAATCTGAAGCTCTTTAATATTTCCCCCAGTAGTCTCAAAGTTCTGAAATAAGAATATTTATGTTTAAGAGTACTGAGAGCCATAATATACAAGTTTGCAAATTTAGATCAAAACATACAAGTAAGGTAATCTAGCCTGGAGGCCCATCTGGAGCTCATTGATCCCCAATTTCAGAAGCTTGCTTTCTTCATTTACTTGTTTAGTCACTTTCTTGATGGTGGATGGCCTCTTTGATTAAAATTTAGGTGGTCTTGATTTTGAAGCAGAATCTGTATGTCTGTGCTATCTCTAGAATCATCCTCCCAATCACATCATCTTCCAATCCCAGAAGTCTTGAATTTTTGTTGCAATGCAGCACAAAAGGAGAGAGCTATTTTCAGTTTCTCCTGCCTTTTCTTCCCTAGGAAATACATTTTTAGTAAATATTGTTACCAGTAAATCATTATAAAAACTGTCCATCAGAGCTGATTACAATTTTTATTTTTAATATTCTTTAATATTTTAAAAATAACATTATTATTTATTTCTCTATTAGTTATAACTAATGCATTCTGAATTTAAATACTCAACAGCTTTAGGTAAAAAACAACCAGTGAGCCATATGCTCATCTACTGGGGAAGTATACTCATCATGCTGGGGAAGTTTCTAACATGAATACAAACAGGATTTTTGGATGTGGAGTGTCTCTCTGCTAACTTTAGGCTCTCTGTTGTAAATATTTATATTGCAGACACCCATCTTTGTCTCACTTTAAAGTTAATGAAGAGATAAATATAACTTCATGTAGTATGATTCCTCCTATGCAAAGGTATCTGTCTAAGATATGTCAGTTTCACCCTAAATATATATAGTTCTTTCTTTTCTCTATACTGCAGCTATGTGAAGCTAGGGCAAATCATACCTTAAGAAAATTCCAAACTTCTAAATCAAATGAACCCATAAATTTCTTTAAATATTTCAGATACTTGAAGCTGCAGGGACCTTTACATCACGGTTTGAATGAAGAAATCTGTATTTCAGATTGGTCCCAGTCTGTGAGAGGGACCTACTGCTAGTTTGCCCTTTGCTCTGATCTCACTGAAACTAGGAAAATATTTTGTGGGGTAAATTATATCTAATTTTAAACCATACAAAGAATAGGGAATAACTAACTAAATCATTTCAGGTTGGAATGTTTACTGCATGCATGCTTAGAATGATACAAGCATTCATTTGTAATGACATGCACCACTCAAAAGATCTAGTCATTCCAAGCTCATGTCAACAGAATCTTTATGCCATGACATATCATCATTCAGTTCTTATACCATTTACAGATGTAGAAAGATGGTAGTAAAGCTCAAAGAAGAAAAAAAAAAGCAGACATTTTTATCAGAGTATTATTGAGAAGTTAATACTGCAGCAAAAGAAATACTGAAAAAGAAATTCCCAAAGTAACCCACTGAATCCAGTAATCCATTACTACTGGTCTTCCCCCTCCCCTCCATGCTTAAGGTTCATATCTCTCATAACAGAGCTAAGCCAAGAGAAATACTCATTTTGAACAGGCACTGTTCATTCTATAGAATGCATGAATCTGAAAACAAAGTCAATCCTCTTCCCCTTATGTTACTCTAAGGTAGCTCTAAGGTACTGCAGACCAGTCTGTGTGGAGCTGGACAGAAGCAATTCTCTAACTGGGTTTTACATTTTAATGACATTAAGTAAAGCATTAGAATTTGCGTTACAGCAGCTTTATCCTTAAAATTTAAGTCTTCAGGGGCATAATTACAAGTAATGATGTGGTAATGAGTCATTTTGTCATTTTATGATGTGCTGGGGTAGTGTAAGTTTTATACCTAATGCAGGACTATTTCTTTTAAAGCTGGCCTTCCCCTTGTCCCTGTGATAAAGCTGTTATACAAGATAAAGTATGCCCATCCATTAAGCCAGGATGTGTAATCTGTTTTCACTGACTCCTTATAAATCATTCAGCAAAAGGTGTGGAAATCAGTGTTTGCTGAGGAAAGCTCAGCTAGTATACTGCTTCTACAAAATGTCAAAGCTCTTTGGGCTGAAGGAACTT
This sequence comes from Micropsitta finschii, assembly GCA_034783455.1. Taxonomy (NCBI): domain Eukaryota; kingdom Metazoa; phylum Chordata; class Aves; order Psittaciformes; family Psittacidae; genus Micropsitta; species Micropsitta finschii. Next base: position 3,895 of record JAVHNF010017884.1, on the reverse strand, counting down.
CACCTTGTGAGGTGACTGCAGGCATTTCTTTGAAAGGAGGATGACAGGCCACTGCCAATGAGTCAAATGTGAAACATTAAACATCTCTCTGAAAAATTCAGAGAATCTTCACTTCTCCTTAGTTCTACATAAAAAAGTAGTAGTAAAATATTTTTCTGTAAAGTTACTCTTTTCAGTCTTCTCAATATGGAGCCTCTGCTTCAATATTCAAGTGTAGCCTTCTAATTTAAGATATCTAGAATTAGACTGTTTAAGACTTCTGCATTATCAGTGGTGGTACATTTTCCTTTAGTTTTTTTTATTATAGGTTTATAAAGCTATATGTATGACTTTGCTTTATGAAAGCTTTGTCAACAAGGCATTTTGGAAGAAAAAATATAAAATAAAAAAATAAAAAATCTTCCTCCTTTTTTTCATCTTCCTATATGAACAGGCTATGTGGCATAATGACAGTGATCACAACTATCAGAGTGATTTCAGTCAGAGTGACATGCTGTCATTGCAATGCTGTTTTAGGACTTGAACCTATAACTCTGTGACATACCCCCAGTGTTATCATAGCCAGTAGAGGAAGTCTGCAACAGAGTGAGATTTAAATCTATGTATCCTGAAGTGTAGTTTAGGGTGAGACCAGAAAGCAATCTTTTTCGTGAAGAAGTAAGATTAATCACATTTGAACCTAAAAGCCCGCAAATCTGCTTTCCAAAGGCACAACCATTTTCATTGGGGATTTCATCTGTGAAACCCTGAAGTGGGCCTGTTGGAACTGTCTAAAACTGGCTGTGTCTGGCATAGGGCAGGCCTGGCCTCTTGTCACCATAAGTTATCCCTTCAGCCCTGCACTACCAGCACCTGGGTGCCTGCACCCAACACAGTTCATAGAGCAGAACTTTCTACATTTTTTAAAAGCCTGTTTATGGGACTTACATTTGAAAGATCTGAAGTATTGAAGACCACCCAGTATGGGATTCATTTGGCTAAGCACAGACATCTAACATGTGAATGAATCTTGCTTAGCTACCAAATCCTGATTTGGTTCCAAACATGAATACTTACTGTTATATGAGATACCAGAAAAATCTGCATAATGCTGATAGAACTTGAGACAAGATCTCAAGGAGTAAAAAATGCTTGACAGTGGGAGGAGAAAGGCAGTAAAAGAGAACAGCAGAGGGAGCACCAAGGTCAGAGAATGGGGATGTGCCCCATGGCACTGCATATTCATGCAGCCTATGGAGGACCCACGATGGAGTAATATTTTTTTGCCTGAAAATCTGCAGTATGTGCAAATCCCTCTACAGAGGAGACAAAATTGTGATAGGCAAGCTATAACCACAATCTCCCAAGCCCCATTCAACTGTGCCATTAGGTGTGGGTAAGAGGAGTCAGGATGAAAGAATGCAGTTGGGTGTGGGAAAAAGGGGAGAGGGAGCAACGATGTTGGTTTAATGTTTGCCTTTAATTCTTACTACCAAAATCTATTTTAATTGGGAATAAGTTAATTTTCACCCAGTCAGCTGAGTTTTGCGCATGACAGTAACTGCAATCTGCCCATCTTTAACTCAGCTTGCAAGTTTTGTCATCCTGTTTTCTCCTCTCTGTCCCTCTGTGGAGGAAGAAACAACATGTGGCTGGGCAGGTGAATGTCTGTTAGCTAAAACTTTCCCACCACAGGAACAAAAGTTCTATTTCATGGAAGAAAAACCACTGTTAAATATAGATTTAATGGATAGAAAAGCTGTATTCTGATTAGTTATTTGCTATTTGCTGTCAAACTGCAAGATCATTCTTTTGTCCTGGATCTTATAATATAAAATATTAAGAAGTTTTATGAAAAGATAACATTTCTTAATTTTGGAGCTGACATCCAGTGGAAGATTTGGAAGGTGATAGGTTTAAGTCATACAGGCATCAATGATTCAGTCAGATACTCAGAACTGATTAAATTTGGTAAGGCAAAATACAAAATATTTATACTTAGCATTAATTGTTTGAAGAAATAGAAGAAGCAGCATTAGTGGGTAAGTAGTAGAATGGAGCAAGGGAACTGTGAATTACAACGAGTAGTAAGTCGAATGTTCTTCATACTGTTGTGAAAAAAAGAAAATATAGTGGCATGTACAATAGATGTATTGTTTGAAACTAACTGATTTTTCCATCCTACACAGCAAGTCGTAAGTCATCAGCTTCAGTCATGTATTTAATTCTGGGGCACACGCAATTCAAGAAGGATATTGGAAAGATGTCAGGGAGGAAAAGAAAATAGTCAGAGATCTAGAAAATATGATGTACAGAATGGATTAAGAGACTGGGGATATTTAGTTTAGAGAAATGGAAAACTATAGGTGTAAAGACCTGATGCACAGAAGAAAAGAATAATCTGTTCTATAAGCCTTTAGTAGGCACCACAAAGAATAATACATTAAATAATTGCGAATGAGAGAGAGAAATGATGTGTTTTCCTGCAGGAAATGTAAGGAAGCATTGGGTTAGGTTACATGGGGAAACTGTCAAACTTCTGTCACAGGAAGGTTTAGAAAAAGTCTAAACAAGCACATCTACTGAATGAATTCTGTGTATGTGATTTTTTGCCTCCACGCAGGAGAATGGGGTAAATGAATTACAGAGGTCCTTTTTGGATTTTTTAAATTATTTTTTTGTGGTGTTGTTACGACTGCAACTCTTGCCAAATATGAGAATAGTTAAAAATGTCTGTATAAAATGTTGTTTTGTTTGTTTGTTTGTCTGTTATCATAAAACTGACAAATCATAAAAATTCTAGTAAAATTTTTGGTATCCTTGGAAGTACTAATTTTAGTGACATAAATGCAGCCTGTGCTCATTTTTACACTCTTCAAATACTATTTCCCCTCTAGTGAATACTTCAATTCATTGCCAAAGTTTTCTCAATAATAAATAAATAATCTTTGACATCAGCAAAAGATGGATATTTTTCAGTATTTCACCTCTGTTGAAAGTGATACAGAAACCTTTTATGTCTTTTCTTTTTTTATTGTTTAGATTTATCTTTCTGTTTGACAGAACAGAGGCAGGTTTTTGTAGCCAGCTATGAGTCCAGAACAGTAGGATGACATTTCTTTGGAAAACCATGTCTTGTGTCATCCTCAGAGCGTAGCAATAAGGGTATAATTACTTATGAATGGCCTAAAAGAGACATTTTGGAAATGAATAATAATGTTCCTTATGCAGAAAAAAATGTATGATTTAAAAATATAATGGAATCCTAGGAGACTTGGAAACAAATGCTGATTTAATTTTATGGTGGAAATATGCTGGTGCTAGGACAATGCTGTATTTATTCTGTGGCCTAATAAAGATGGAATCAGTATGTCTACACCATCCATGCCAGCAGTAACACAGAGAAATAAGATTTTGTTTTGGTATAATTTTTATATTAAATGTTCATCCTGAATTCTCCTGTCAATAAGAATATCTGAAAGTAAAAGTTTTCCGTGTGAGATCTAAACATACCAGAATTGATGACATAAAACTTCTGTTTTCACTATGGGGCATTTGCCTATGTTTTTTAAAGGGGAAAAAACCACAATAGAAGCAATATGTCATTTTTTTAAACAGTCAACATAAGTAAGAATATTTAAGAAATAATAATTGTATGAAATGAGTACTGCACTTCTAGAGAAATCCCTAAGGAATAAATATTTTCTACTTAGAAAAATGTTGACATTTGTTGGGTTTTCTCCCAAGAATAGGTTAGGAAATATTATGGGAGCACAAGAAATCTAATAGTCAAGTAGTCCATAAATAAAGAAGAGATTATATCTCACTTATTGGACACCTCCCCTCCCAATCACCGGCAGCTCTGCCCCAGGGCTCCTGCCTCGGCTTCCACAGAAAAACATCTGCGCACACATAG
>JAVHNF010017876.1:0-12036 GCA_034783455.1 Micropsitta finschii | reverse complement strand
CCCACCCACCCACCCCACCCCCACCCCCCCCCCCCCCAAAAAAAAAAAAATATATAGTAAAAGTGAATAATCCCAGGTTTTATATTTTTGCATAAACAAGCCACTAGAGGGGGAGATAATCCCAGACACTCAAATACATCTGAACTATCAGAACAACTACTTTTGAGTCTACTATGACCATGAGCACAAGCCCAAAATCTATTTACTTTTCTAAAATACGAGTATTCAGCTACAATAAATAACACTGAGTTTCTTGTTATTAGGTTGCTCAGTAGATGAATCAGGAGTGCTTTGCCAGAGCAAAGGCCTTTCCTTTGACAGCTCTATTTATTCAATGATCAACAAGCCATTTTAAAATTGTAATTTCTCTGTAAATTGATTCAATTTTGACACTAAGCTTCAGCAGTGTTCCTTTAAATAATCCTAAATTCATAGGAACTACAGCACTGGTAGATTTAGTAACTATAGCACACCAAGAAACTACGACATGTTGCACTCATGGAGTAGTACCCTTATTAAGATAATAAAAAAGCATATTATAAATTTAAGCAGACTGATTATGACACTTACAGTAAATGTCAGTTTATCAACCAAACATAAAATCAAGCTGTACTATCTATTGTGATCATGAAAAATATCCTAGCTATTTGTTAATGATGATAGTGATGCCAACTTCTTCACCTCTGTGCATCTCTCACATCTGAGTACCCTGTTGCTAGCCCACAGCAGTCAAGATAATTTTGTATATTTTGTATTGCATCATGACATAACCAAGACCAATGGTTCTCTACAGGAAAAGGACCATAGTAATTATCCACATCTACAATGTTAATAGATTCTGTCAAAGACAATATAGCTATGATAATACCTTCATCCGAGGCAGCCAGGGTCACACTTGACTGTCAGAGGAATTACTTTATATTTTAACTTGTTAGGCTAATTTCTGAGGCTGAGGTGAGACTGGGTTATTACAGTTGTGGAAAGGCAATCTGTCAAGCAAAACTATGGAAGATATGTCCCAGAGTAGATGTGTACATCCACATACCAACTCTAGGAGCTCCCTGGTCTTACTTGCTCCCCCATCCATGAGAAAGGGGAAATGGGAGGCCTGCAGAGACTGATTACCCACAATACAATTGTAACCAAGGTGAAGAAATGCAAAAGCATTTTGTGTCACAAACTGAATTATTATTTTTTTGTTATTTTTTGCTGAGTGATGTAAGCACCTCGAACTATTCTGTGTTCTAATTGGAGATAATCTACAGAACGATGAATATTATTAAGCAATATTCATGTATAGATATAAATACATATTATAAGAATATATTCCCTTGGGCATGACTGTCAGGTAACAAAAATTAGTGTATATTTATTGCTCAGAGGAGGAAAAATAAATATTGAGGAAAACGACAGATCAAGACAGGAGGTCCAAGCAGTAGTTATAAAGAGAAATTATAGTTGTGATACAGATCAGAAGGACAAGAAGTGGCAGCTGCAGATAGAAAGTGTTATGATCAACCTCAGAAGCAGTAATTTTTTGGTGAAGAAAGTTTGGGCTTACAGGGGGGTAACTAACTCATAAAATACACTTAAAAGAAAAGAAAGGGAAACTAACCCATTGTTGGAGTTATAAATCTGATCTCTTTCTGAAAAGCAACCAATGAAAACTTTATTCAATTTTTCTAAAGGCAGGAGACCTCAACTTTCCCATGCCCTTTAGTGGCTACATTGACTAAATTTGACATGGTAGGAGTGTGAAGCACTGATAATACTTTAGAGAAGCAGCATTGCTGTGGGAATACACTCTCCTGTCTCTCTTTACTGGGTCTCTGCAAAGGAGGAACCAACAGCTGGAGGAAGGAAATGTGGTAGAGCAACAGGAGCAGAAAAGTGCCAGGAGGACTGATCCGAAATTGTCCATGCTCAAAAAGATGAAAGAAAGCCTTGGAATCAAACAGTATTGTTCATGAGGGGAGGAGATCCTTTTAATTAGGAAAACTGTCTGGTAGCTGGATTGGCTAATATTATAGAATTGCTTTCCAGCTGCTAAAGAAAACCTTTAGAAAAATGAATTGTATCAAATTTTAACAGAGGAAAAAAATATTTAAACATCTACATGGAAACAAATCCCATCACTAAAATCTCAGACCTTCATTGCCAAGAAAGGTCATACCAGAACGAAGAGCACAAAGTACTGTCTTGAGTGAAACTCAAGAAACCCTCAGAATCTAACTGGAGATAATTCACATAAAGTCACAGAAAGGATTTAATCTTCGACAAATCTTAATAAATCAGATGTTTTTTGAAAAACATAGCTGAGTAACTGTGTTCCTAATTTACCTGGTCTTTTGCAGCACTTTTGCCTTACAACCTCTTTAAAAAGTTCATCAAAGACCTCTTTACAAAGTAGATAATTACATATTGTAAGGGTCAGTTAATTGCACAAATAAAGGACTAGCTGGAATAGGAAAAGCAGAGACCAGTAGCAAAAAATAAGAGTTTGGGCTAGATAAATATGAAGAGCTATGTGCATAGAGACCAGTAATGACTGGGAGTGACTTCATTCCTTGCATGCATATCTCTGGCCAGGGAGAAGGAATATGGCTGTAAGGGAGTGGAGTCTGCTTATGACACATAACTGGGCAGAGAGTCAGCACAAGGGAAAAGAGTCATAAACATCAGAAGGTCTTGGGCTGAGCAAGAGCAACAGGATATGACTGACTTGTTGCTTTAAATGGAAGAAATGGTGATATTAAAGACCAAACAATAAAAACATCATAGCACTTCCCCAACAGTGTGCTTCTTACAGACATTTTACTGACCAGGTACAGTGGGGGAGTGGGACAACTGGTGGTGAGGTAGGGAGTTCTGAATTATTAAGCACTAGACACAACTCAGGGCAGATACAGTCATTTCTCATTTCCAGCACTGTTTCCAAAACTTTTTTGAACAATATTACAGATGTAAGCTTATTCGTTTGGTTGGGTTTTTTTTTTCAGTAACAAAAGCCAGGCAAAAAAAGAATATTGTGCAGGAGTCTGAGCAAGTTCTCACTGGATACTTTGGTATAATACTTACTGTATCTAATATCACTGTTTTGCACAGATGAGGCTACACCAAAACAGAAGATGTTAAACTAAAAGCTTAATGTTAAGGATGCTTCCTTGAAGAGTCTATATCTTTGGCTGTTTAAAACTACATCTGCTTGCTATTTAACAACTGGGTGTAGAACATGGCTGCAGACTTCTTAAGGTTCATCGTTGTGCCACAGAGGCCCCTTTGTTCCTATTTTGAGATCTTCCAAATATTTATTTACACATTTCCTGTGAAAAACATACCTTCTGTAACACTGTCTCCTCACCGGCCCACTCCTGATTTATTTTAGAATCTCCCAGCTGATAGGGGACAGATGGGTGAAGGCTGAGAGCAGAGGAATGCTGCCCTGCCTCTGACGGCCATGGAAGCTATGCAGCTTGCCTCCCCCAGACAGCTCTCAAACGCCTTTGGGAAAGAGGCCAGTGTGACTCTCTTGGTCACCAGAACTATTAGAGACCTACGAAAGACTCGAGATGAATCAGTTTTTGGTCTTGACTGGCTAACACAGGCCACTGAGAAGCTGTTGCTGAAGATTCCCATCCCTCAGAAGTTGTTTAGGATTGAGGGAACAGGCATATTTTAGTGCAGTTATGCAATACTAATTTGAAAATTAGTGTGTAGTTTGTGCTGTTTACAAACTTTTCCTACAGTTCCCATTGTCACCGTGTCTGGCTACAGAATTTAAATTCAATTATTTTCTCAACAGTTAGGGAATTACAGTGTTGATTATCACATTTTGGATTAACACCTTGTAATATTAACAGAAGCTAATCTGCACTGATGTCTGTGATGTTTTGTGTGTTCAGCACAAACCAGTTTGTACTACAATCCCTTCTCTTTCTTGACCACGGTGGTACAAAATCCCCCTGTGTTGAGATATGCTCATCTGTGTCTCCTGATTAAAAATCCTCATCCTCCCTAGTCTTGCAGGAGGTTGGAGTAGCAATCAGAGCTGTCATAGAGCTGCCCTGACCCAGTCATGCAGGCAGGGCAGTGAGCAGAAAGACATCTCTGGAAGCTTTACTCAGTGCAAGCCATTCAGATGTGGACCACTGAATTCCGTCAGTGTGACAGAAGTCAACCCAAAGGGAAATCCTCTAACTCCAAAGCTTTCTTTGGGAAATATGGACAATCTCAAAGATAAATGCTATGGAAAGTTGTGGGTTTAGAAAACAATGAGTTTTAATCTAAAGCACTGCTTGCAAATTCAGCTTATATTCAGTGATTCATGCAATGTATTGTGCTTACCAATGAGTTTTTTACCTATAATGAGTATAACATATTGCTGTCTTTCCAAATAGAAGGATGGGATAATGCTCTAGGGAATAAATCCCAATACAAATGCAGGCAGCTGTTAGTTCTCAGTATGCAGACATGCATGTCACACCTGACTCAGCTGCAGATCATGGCACCCACCAGTGAGGTTAATCAGTATAAACTGAGGCTTATAATTAGGCCAGGTCCACTGGGAGGGTCTCATAATCCTGAACTTTCAGACCCCTCACTAAATCTATTTAGGACTCTCACAAGCTCCTGTTTCTGGCTCCTCCCCTGCTTCTCCCATATCCTCTGGAAAGCTGTCTGAGGGCAGCTGTTTCCCCTGCTATGGTGGCTTTGTCCCTTGACAAATGACTCAAACTTCCTGCTGTCTTCTCCCCTCATGTACAAGATTTCAGAGCTCAAACAGAAGTCCTGCTGGTTGGCTGTGCAGTCCTACATGTCTTTCTGGGACTGAAAAACTCCCCTGCTTTCCCTTACAGCTTCTCCCCTTAGCAAGCATGTGGAGACTGCAGTGGAAGGACTTGGGGAGAGGAGGCTGTGTAGTTCGAGAGAAAAGAAAGCTGACAGATTAATAATGGTTGATAGTTAGCCACGTGTTTATTGGGAAATGAAATTTTATAGAAAATGTTTTGTGGAAAACAGGAGGAAGTCATTTGGGGAAGGAATAAAACACTCAATATCATAAAAAAAGATGGAGAAGGAGAGATTTCCTTCCTCATATATTTCACAGTTCCCATTAAAAAGAAAACATCTTAGATGCTCCACACCACTAACTGTAAATATATTGGAAACAAAGCATTTGCTGATATTAACTTCCCACACTCATAGTAGGACCTTGTTCTGTATCAAGTGCATAAAACACTGCCTGAAAAGGTAAATTGTGTATAAACAGTTTTACAGTTTCCATTTCTAGGACTGTTGGGGTTTGTTGGATATTTTGGGGATGGAGGGGTTGTTTTGGGATTTGCTTGGGGGTTTTTGGTTGGTTAGTTTTGTTTGGGTTTTATTCCAGAAAGCTGGGTAAGTACGAAACCCTACTGTTAATGTGCACATTTCTTCACCAGTCTCTAGTACTCAGAGTGCTGATACAAAGTACCTAACCATAACAAAACAAAGCTTACACGAATAATAATTGCCAATTCTTTCTGCTATTTTACCTGTTAATTTATTCCTTCAGTTTGCCTTATAGTTGTTGCTATTAACATCGATTCTGGTTTTGTACTTGAATAATTTGTTCTTCTCTAGACCAAGACCCCTTTGAAAACAAAAATTTAGTGTTGTTTAGTATTAATTTCTTATTATTAACCAGCTAAGATCTTCTTTATTTGTCTGTAATATAAATACATGTTAATAATGCCAGTATAGCTTTAGGAAATTACTACTATAACAATAAAACACTCCACCAAGTATAACAGTATGTTTTATGTCCACAAAATAGAACCTGGGCATAAAGTATAAATGCTTGATTATATTAACATTTTATATAAAGTGTTTAGAGGCCATAATTTTTTGTATAAATGTTCTTGAATTTTAATGAAATGTTGAAGGCTGCAGAACTGATGAGCAACTCACACGAAATACTAATGCAGAACTTAAATCCATGCACAATTCCTTTTCAGAATTTTCTTTGATTTTCCAGAACTAGACCTATTCTCTCAGTACACATGCAAAACTATTCACTGGCAGCAATATCCCAAACTGAGGGGAGCACAGGTTTTGCAAACAAAACCACTTAAGGTTTATAAATACTTTTATATGAAAATAACAATCATTTATAAGTACATTTATAAGGCTGAGAATGCATATATTGACCATACAATTAAAAATTCTATTCCAGTGTTTGTCACTGACAGAAATATACAGTAAATCAGAATTATTCTGAAGCCTGATGTCTGTCATATGGCTCTGTGTGTCTGACCAGAAGCACTGCTCTAGAAATCCCATTGCTACATAAAGCCCCACCCAGTGATTTGATGTATTCTGAGAATCTGTAGCATGCAAGATTAAGAGAGTGGCCAGTAATAACAAAGTTATTTTGACTGAGTTCATATAAATTGTATCATACTGGGTTATTTCTGTTTTGCAGCTACTACAGAAGGATGAAGCAGCCTGAAATTTGCTCAGCTTCTGTTAAGCTTTCCTTATTGTTCTTCGGTTGGGACAGGAAACAAAAACTAGTAAGCTATCATCTCAAATTGTGCAAGCAATTGCATTCTTTGAAAACCATTATCTGTGTGAAATCTTTCATAGCAGGAAATTACAAACAGAAAGAAATTCCTTCACAATAAGAGAAAAGAACAGACCATTTTCAATACTTCTTTTAATGTACAAAAGTTGCTACGAAAATTGATTTGGTTGCTGCTGTGATTCCAAATACCTGTTCTGACAGCAAACTGATTCCTTTAGAAAGAGACTTTGAGTATTACGTAAGGAAAAAGAATTGTCTGCAATTCTAATAGCTGAACTTTCTATCAAATGATCTGTAATTTCTCACAACTGATCACTGAAGAGAAATAAAGAGAAAACAGAACAGGTGATCATACATGTATTTCTAGTTCAGACTTGAAATTAGTGTTGTGAAACAGTGATAAAAAATGCCTGACCATTTATATAGCATGTATGACTGCTTTGGAAACATTTGCCTAACAAGAATAATGGGGTAGAAACTTTGGTTCACACTGGCATAGAATACAAGTCAAACTACCAATGGATATTATGTAGTGACTCACTGAAAATGATGCTAAGTGGCAAAATAAAATTTAGAAAATGTAATAGCCTGGATTCTAAAAATTGCCTTTTTTTGAGTGGCCATTTTAAAGCCATATGTTTAAAATGATTCATCTGTAGGCCGGTGATTCGTGCTGAGTGACTGATTGTTTGAAAAAGAGAGAAATACAGTAACTGGCATTTTACCACCTCAGTAAGAGGCAGAAAACAAACACCTGAGAGGAACGATACGGAAAGGAAGTCACCAACTGCTTTAAATGCTATTTGTCATTAATAAGCCAGACTATGTTTCTTTATGCTAAATAGCAGGATGGTACCTATTCCCATCCTCTTTCCCTTTCACCTTTCCTTGCAAAATTCCCATTTCATGGTGCCAGTTCTGGGAACTGTTGAAATTCATCAGTAACTCCTCATTCTATAAAAGGTTCTTATGTTAGATACATATAATGTACTTAGTGAATTTAATGAGGGGCAAAAACCACACCAGAAACATTATCAAAGCAATTGTCCATAAGCATCTGTAGATGATCCTTCCCTCCCCAAAATATCTAAATTTTAGCTCCATTCAAAATAAGTAGACAACACTGAAGCAAGAGGATCAGTGAGGGGTTCAGGCTGCTGCAGACAGTTGGATGCTGTCTCACCTTCCTGAACTCGAATGGGATATCCCAGGTAACTCCATGTTTCTGAAGAAAAAGAACTTTGACATCTCCAGAGCTGGATCACATTCACATCTACCATACTGCAAAGGCACTTACAGCTACTCGCATGATACTTTTAAATTAATAACAACAAACAATGAGAATGCCATCCATATAAAATATCTCATGCATCAGCTTCATGAAATTGGTAGTTTTTTTCAAAGCTGAAGCATTCCTTGCTGTATCAAAGAAATGTACATATTTTAGCTCTTTTTTTAAGCTGATTCTCTAAAGATGACAAAATGAGGAATGCTGCTCTTATGTAGAACTCCTGGACAACCTCACCTCCCTTTCTGGATATAATCATCTTCCTCTGCTCTTTATGGCAATGTATGCCAGTATCTGCTATTACCTTTTTTAACAGCACTGCAGATTTCTAGTAGTCATAAATTACAGTCTTTACACTTAATCATGACTTCTTTGATTCATTTGTGTCAATGGCATAATTTATATCACCCTTTCGCCACCACAAGGGTTGTCTCAGTGTCCAAAGGAGCAGACACTGTCAGTTTTTTTTCTTACCCAGTTATCAAGCTAGGATAAAAATAAGAAAAATTGTGCCACCTTTTCTTTTGCTTTCTGCTGTCTTCCAGCATCCTTCATGCCTATTACACTATATAGCAATTCTTTTTCATAATTTATTCTATTATAATTCAAAGTGTGTCAACAAGTTGCAGTGCAGGCAACTAAGCTAATTCTGAAGGAATGCATGCCATCTGCTTAGTCAAACACTGCCGCCAAGAACTGTCTCTTTCACACCTGTATTAATCATAATTTAGACATATGTGTTCTGCCCTCAAATATCAAGAGAGGTATACCTTTCCATAGATGTAATTAACTTGGTCTTGCCTGTGGCAAAGCACACAGCGGGTATGTCAATCTTTAAGTGTCTGAGCTGGCTAATTTGTGTCCCTTCATGATGCTTCCTGGACCTGAGAGTGCACACTCAGAAAATACTACATCTTCAGGTTACGCTTCTGGGCTTTCTTGGAGAAAACAACCCCTGAACTGACACTAAAACAAAAGTTGATTTCAGTGCAAAAAGGAGCATTCAAATGCCAGGAGTACCTAAGTACTGAATGTATAAGTTATCGGGTACATTTTTTGTTTTGTCTTATACAAGCTTCCAGAAGAATTTTGAATTAGAAGTTTTTACTCATTTTATGCTTGGAACCTCTTTTTGCATAAATACAAAATTACCCCAATATTTGGGAGATAAAGCAGCAAATAAATAAATTCTTGAACTCCTCACCATTAAGTGATATGATAGCTATTTATGCTATTAGATATGCTTTGTTATGACTGATCAGAAATGTTGGCAAAACTGTAAGCAATGGATGAAAAAGATAACTACATTGAGACGGCTTTTGTCTTCTGTGACTAGTGTCCACAGTCTATGTCCCTTCTGTTCTTTTGGCTTACTCCTGTGGACCACACCAGTGTGGATATGGCAATGTGAAGCATCAAGAAGTTCATTTGTTCATCCATCTATCCATCCAGTGCAGTGTGTTGCTCCACAGATGGCTGACACAGCCTGGGGGACTGAATGGGGAAGAGAAGTCAGTGAGTACAGGGTGGGCACTGGCACCATTACCACAGGAAAAATAACCCTGGAACAAATGCTCTCACTACACAACCTTACACAAAATGTCCCATTCAGCTCAGCAATGAGGGAGCAAACATCTCATTGTGATGAACACTCAGTTGGTATAGGAAAACTTGAAAAAATTATTTGACTAAAAAACCTAGAGTTTAAGTAAAGTAATTAGAGCCTCATAGTTCATTCAAGAGCTTAAAAATACAGGAGATAATTCTAATAACGGAAAGTGTGAGTAGCTTTCAGAATTACACAGCTCCCTTCTCTGGCTCTCTGTCTTCTGAGCTGCAGAGAAATGCAAGAGATTTCTTTAATAGTAGTAACTTTGTACTGAGGTGCTGGAACATCAGTGGGAACACATGGATACAAAGGCACTTTCTGTCCCACTTTCACCTTAAGCAAGGCTAAAGTGGTTATTTTGCATATTTAGGAAAAGATTGTGTCCTTATACAACTACAAATATCTCATTTATGTACAAGAAGGCTTTTATTCTAACATCCAGAGAGAAATTCCTGTGGGACAGTAATTCCACAGACCGTGGAATATTATTAACAGGGTTAAGCACAACTAAGAAGGTTTGCTTATTTCTTTAAGCTATTAATTAGATGGACACATATTACAGTACATATCATGTAACATAATTTGAAGAGAAAAGGAGAAACTGGAGAAGGGGCTATACATTTTATATGTATTTTTATTTCAGAAAACATGGAGATAAAAATTTCAGTACAGCATTTCTATTTATTTAAACAGGCGCCTCACTTTCTAATTACACTTCAGGCCATAATTACCAGTTTAAATATGATATATCTATCATTTATCAGAGAATTATATATCAAATATAATGACCAGAGACTTGCATGTTATATAGCAAATATCACTCAAATTCTCTGCTTGCAAAAATGGAACAAAAGTAGAACTATGAGATACGTAGGTAGGTAGGTAGGTAGATAGATAGAGATATAGATTATATATATATAGATAGATGATAGATAGACAGATATGTATGTGCATACCTATATACATAGTACTTGAGATCTATCAAACAACATGCATCAATGTTTACAAACATATAAAGGGTGAGTGTCAGGAGGATGGAGCTAGGCTTTTTTCAGTGATGTCCAGTGATAGGACAAGGGGCAATTTTGGGCAAAAAAGGGAGGTTTTGGGGTGGAAAAGGGCGATTTTGGGCAAAAAAGGGAGGGTTTGGGGTGGAAAAGGGCGATTTTGGGCAAAAAAAGGGAGGTTTTGGGCTGGAAAAATGCTTTTTTGGGCAAAAAAGGGCAATTTGGGGCAAAAATGGAAGGTTTTGGGGGAGAAAAGGGCAATTTTGGGCAAAAAGGGGGAGGTTTTGGGGTGAAAAGGGCGATTTTGGGCATAAAAGGGAGGGTTTGGTTTGGAAAAGGGCGATTTTGGGCAAAAAAGGGGAGGTTTTGGGGTGGAAAAGGGCGATTTTGGGCAAGAAAGGGAGGGTTTGGGGTGGAAAAGGGTGATTTTGGGCAAAAAAAGGGAGGTTTTGGGCTGGAAAAATGCTTTTTTTGGGCAAAAAAGGGCAATTTGGGGCAAAAATGGAAGGTTTTGGGGTGGAAAGGGTGATTTTGGGCATAAAAGGGAGGGTTTGGGGTGGAAAAATGCTTTTTTTTGGCAAAAAAGGGAAATTTGGGGCAAAAATGGAAGGTTTTGGGGTGGGAAAGGGCAATTTTGGGCAAAAAAGGGAGGTTTTGGAGTGGAAAAGGGCAATTTTGGGCAAAAAAGGGAGGTTTTGGAGTGGAAAAGGGCGATTTTGGGCAAAAAAGGGAGGTTTTGGGATGGAAAAGGGCGATTTTGGACAAAAAAGGGAGGGTTTGGGCTGGAAAATGCTTTTTTGGGAGGAAAAAGGGCAATTTGGGGCAAAAAAGGGGGAGATTTGGGCAAAAAAAGTGGTTTCGGGGTGAAAAAGGGCAATTTTGGGCAAAAAAGGGATGTTTTGGGGTGGAAAAGGGTAGTTTTGGGGCAAAATAGAGTTTTTGGGGTAGAAAAGTATGTTTCAAGGGTGGAAAAGGGTGGTTTTGGTGTGAAGAAAGGCAGTTTTGGGCAAAAAGGGTCGGATTGGGGGCAGAAAAGGGCATTTTTGGGGTGAAAAAGGGCAATTTTGGGGCGAAAAAGGGCAATTTTGGGGTGGAAAAGGGCAATTTTGGGGTGGAAAAGGGCATTTTTGGGTCGAAAAAGGGCAGTTTCGGGGCCCCCCCGCGGTCGGAAGCGGTCCCTAGGGGTGCCTATAGGCGCCTGTGTGCCCTATAGAGGATGACGTGTACATGGAGCCCACCACGGACCTCAACGAGTACGTCCTCAATGAGACCGGGCGCATCTTCTATGGCACCGAGGACCAGATCGTGGAGCGCTCCTGGAACTATGGGCAGGTACCCCCAAAACCAGGGGGACCCCCCCCCATGGACGTGTTATGGGGTCTAGGGGGGATGGAGACCCCATAAGTGGTCAAACGGACCCAAAACCGTTGTTTTTTGGCCCAAAATCGAGGTGGAAAACATCACGATGGGGTTGGGGACCCCTTGCCATTGACGTGTTATGGGGTCTAGGGGGGATGGAGACCCCATAAGTGGTCAAACGGACCCAAAACCGTTGTTTTTTGGCCCA
>JAVHNF010017875.1:0-13252 GCA_034783455.1 Micropsitta finschii | reverse complement strand
AGGCTACCATAAGTGAGAATTAATTTTTCTCTTAGCATCGTTTTAATTATGTTATTATTTTAATGATGTATTAAAGGCATCAGTAATATTTCTTACTCTTTATTGTCTTTTTCTCAGGGTCTGGGAAGAAAATTTTGAAGAAGAAGTTTAGTTTCGTTCCAGTTTGAATTAAGAATTTTATTTTGCCAGAAGTTCAGTTTGGTTTCCTTACATTTTTCTTTTTAATCAGAAAACTCAGAAATTTTCTCTTTCCTCTTTCACTCAATAGCTTATCAAAGGTACAGAGCTGTTCTAAGAAATAGTACCTTATGGTACAGAGGTGCCATTGTATACTAAGCCTTTTGTAATGTCAACTGAACACGGTTTTAATTTTCACAGATCAGAGAAACAAACGTTATCACCCCATAAATGGTAGTAAATTTCATATCTGCATGGAGCTAAACTTTGCAACAGTCTGTGCTAGAGTGGACTTTCTGACTTAAGTAAGATTAACTGTACTCTTAAGGTAAAAGTGACCCTTCCTGTATGATTACACCATGCCGTTTACTGGAATGCTTATTAATTTATTCGACTGAAATACGTTTGTTCTAAATTTGCCTCTCAGACCCTTTCAATATTTCATAAGGTTTCGGAGGAGCAAAAAAATACAGCAATATTTCTCATATTCAGCATGGAGTTTGTTAATCCCTGGGAACAGCTGTCCTTGTAATAAACTGTGCAGTTAGCAAAAGCCAATTTAGGAGAATTTAATTACCTAGTAAAGTGTTAGGAACATTGCTTTTGAAAATATTATAGGAACTTAAGATGTGTCCTTTTATGGTGTGGCTTTCCCTGTGAATGCGCTTTGTGGCTTAAGTCACACTGCATGGTATGTATTTAGGTTTTGATGACCATTTTTAACTATGGTATTCAGCTTCAGGGTAGGCATTTTTTTCCCCTTCAATGAAAACATTTGTATGTGGCAGTGTCGGATGCATGAGACAGCTGGGCTGTTTCTAAAGAGCTATTCTGCTCTTTTCCGTTCATTTGTTTCTGTTATGGGCATGCTGATTTTAAGTTAAGAATGACTCTTTGATGGGAGCTGATGGTCTACTGAATGAACTACATTGCTCGGATGAGCATGTTTGTGAAATCAATTCCTGTACTGCAAATGCTACAAAAAGATCACTTCTTCCCACCTATCATCCTCCTGTCCTCTCTTTTTTTAGCCTGTACTGATTCCGTGTAGCACAAAAGTACTTGTTGATTTCAGCAAATAATTGGATGCCTGTGTGGAGGTATCTCTGTGGTACTTCGAGCAAAGTAGGTCAGAGATAGCAGCAATTCGGAGATGTCAGGCTTTCCGTGCTGGGAAGCTTTCTTTCATACACTGCCATAACTTATTCTGATGCAGTTATCTGTGCTGCAATAGTTCCCTGATGGGCAACTCTACTCTGGAATAAAAGCTCATTTCACTCTAGAATAATAATCAGTGTGTGGAGTAAAAGGTCAGTCACTTCTGTGCTGGAATACAACATTGGCCTGATGAGCTATTTGTAGGTAGGTACAGCGGAACAGCGTATTTCAGTAGTTAAGCTGATCATAAGTTTTTCTATATAAAGAAGGCCTTAACTGGTTTTGACCCTCTGCAGGGAGTCGCAGGGTGATCGCTGCTAGTCCTGACTGCACGTGTATTTTGCTTCATCTAGCTTGCAGCCAAAGGGAAGTGTAAATAAATCTAAGATGCAGTAGGATGGAGGGGCTGTGACTGAGTGCAGCTGGGGCAGCTCACAAAAGGAATGATATGAATGTGACTTTCCTACATCCGTGTTGCTTAGGATTGAGGATGCCGGAACCAGTTTAATTCGGTGTGAAACTGAGTAGGTACAGGACTCTTTTGAGTTTTTTGTTGGTTTAATAAGTAACAAAATGGCTCTGCTGAAAGGGTTTCTTCACACAGTAGGGAGGAATATTGCCGGGATCATTCTTCTTAGATACCTTCAAAACAAAGAGGTGACACTTCGGTAGGATGAAATTATATCTCTTTTCCCTGACAAGTGTTACTAGCAATTTCTCTGGATGCTGTGAGACTTTGAAGGAGATGGGTGCCCTTCCACTGAGGAAGTGGCTCTGCGGAGTTCACCATGCACCAGTCTCCATAAAGATCACTTCTTGTCAGTTCCTACCCATATTTCACCTACAGGTAAAAGTTTTCCAATCCTGTAGCTTGTAAATGACTTGCATGTAATATATATTTTTAAAACCATTTGGTTATTGGTATAATGACTAATTAATAACAATAAAGTATTTCAGTTGTCTGCAGGACCTGACATGAATTAAGTTGCATAGGCCAACTCAAGATGAAATGAATCTTTGGCACTCTGGTCCAAATGGAAAGTGTTCATGTAAAATGATGAGTATAGTGTCTCTCCCCATCTCTCCCCTGCTCTGAAATGCAAGTATTAATATACTTTTGGGACCACATCTGTAGGTTAGACCCTAAATTACCTTCCTGCTGTTTCAAGCAGCAGGTATCCTTCCATTAACATCCATGGTCCTTTTCCAACCCTAACTGTTCTATGATTCTATGATGTTTCGGTCCAATTATTACAACTGTTACAAGTAATGCATCTCTCTCTTGCAGTACCACATACAACTGCATCACTATTTCATCATTATAAATAGCAACATAGGAACCAATAACAAAATTTTCTATTGCTATGAAGTTTACATTTTTATAAAAGACAACAAAGTCATTTATTCACTGGAATAAATTTAATTCTTCTGTGTAGCAGAGATCACTCACAAATTGCTCTGTCTTCTCTTTTTTCGTATTCTTGTTTATTTTCAATTCAGTGTCCTTCATAGGAATGTATTTAAACCTATTTAATTTTGTTATTAAATTTCACTTGCCGTTCTGTAATGCCTTTCAGTCACATCTGCTGGTTTGTTTTCCTGTGTCTCTACACCATGTATTTTGTGAAGTTTGTTGAAAACCTGAACGAACATTTTACATTGATATGACATTGCCAAATTCTGCTGTTCTTTTCGGTCTAGATTGAAAATACATACTGAGCATTCCCGGAGCCAAGTAGCATGCAGAGATACACTAGTTACCGCAACAATTTAATTACATTATTTAATTACATTTAATGCAAATGATGAAAGCCCATTTTTGCAGAGAAGAGTAATTTTACTTCTGTGAAAATGGTGAATATCCATTGGGGAGCAATTTTTCCTTTTGCAGCACTGAGGAAGGCAGAGATTTGAATGAGTGCCAGATATGCTTTCATTAATATTACCATACTTTGTTGCAGCTGCGGCTTGGGTTTTTTTTAAGGCTTGAAATTAAAAATGTTTTCAATTACATATTCTCAGAGTAATGTTCATAGCAACTTTCCATTTAGAGATTTAGATTAACCGTGTGTAAAAATTGCTTTCTTACTTTCCGTCTTCGACATTTGGCAGCACATTTAGATGTAATGGTTGTGTTGTGTGTTGAACAGACTTCTGATGATAAGTCCTAGCTCTGGATGGTTAATTTTGATGTGTCATTCTGTTCCTTTACCTCGAATGACGAGAGTTTTTTGAGAAGTATCAAGCTGTCAGCTATATAAGATGACATCAACTAACTATCCATTTAAAACTCCATGTATTTGGATGTTCATCAAAACAGTGCCTCGCCATCCCTGTTTCCCACTGACCTTGAAATGAGAAGGTATTTGTTTATTTTTTGAAGACAGCAAGGAATGTTCCGTGCACAAGACTATTAATACTGAGAGATCAGGCAGCACTCCAAGTATCGTGTGGGCAAAATACTTAACTTCCAATAAACATATATTCTGAAATTTCCCTTTCAGCTGCAGGCTCTTCACCTTCACCCTTCAAAGCATCTTTTTGATTTATCAGCAGTCCTTACTGCACTAGTGCATTTCCAAAATAAACAAACCACCCCAGCAGCAACGATCAGAGAGCAGCGGGTAGCAAGAGATTCAGAGGTTTTTTTGTGCTTCTTGATGCTGAAAGATTTGAGATAAAATCCACTTATGTTGTATTTACTTTCAGTTACTACTTCAGCGCTAGCTGTTATTTTCTGTCCTTGATGGAGCAGGGGCCAGGAGCTGAGGGTGACCCCAGCATGGGCGATGCTCTCACAGATCAACAACCCACCTGCTTCAGACACGGCATGCAGAGCTAGCCAATGCCAACAGGGATGAATCCGGGGCTCTCCAGGGTACTTCCAGGTTGGAAAGGAGATGGGGCTGCAGCATACATACGAGGAGTCCATCATGCAGATGAGCTACCTAGAGTGTAGCACCAAGGTCCTCCCAAGAGACATACCTGGGACACAGCACACCTACATCTTGAGCTGAAATAGAGCCCATGGGCAAGATAAGGGTGGAAGCCCCCAGGGATGCTCGTTGGGGCAATTAAAGCCTGCTCGTGCCCTCAGGGCCCCAGTACACTAAACAATTATGTAATTCCCTGCTGTCTTTAATCTTCATGGCATAGGCTTTTCATGGATAATTTTACCTCTCTTTATTAGTTGTCTGCTTCCCAAAGACTCTAAATCATTGCTCTTAACTCTCCATTTTACATGATGCCTTTCTTTCCCCCCACCCCCAGGGTCAGACAGCAGTTATGTGAGGGTTGAGAAGAATCTTTTGTTTAATTCTTTCCTTTGTTCTTTCTGAAGAAATCTTCTTACAGCAGTGAGCTTTTAATAATGACCTTAAGCAGCACCAGATTCTCAGGTACACTCATTTCTTTTTTCACAGCCCATTCCCATTCAGTTTTACTTATGAGAATTTTCACCTTTGTAGAAGCAGACTAGTCAACACATCGGTGTTAGATACATAAGCTGCAAGGAGACATAGGGAATTTATGGGCAATATAAGTTTTTGGGAATATGATTGTTACTAGCTGCAGGGGTAATGTCTTCGATTATAAGCATTTTGAAGCAGAAATCAAATCTTTGCATGTGATTGGGTATTAACTAACATGCCAGTGTCCTTGCCCTAATTCAGGCCCTTCCCTTTAGCTAATTTTATTGCTTATATAAAACTAATAAAAATATTGTATTGCATTGTAAAATACAGTGGGTTTGCCCATCTTTACAATATTTCTGGTAGAATCGAGTATCATTTAGATGGAGTGTAGACCAGATCAGAATCTAAATTAATTGATAAAGTAATAATGAACAGCCCAAATCAGCAACAAGATTGACTAAGGTCAGAACTTTACAAAGTAAAATAGCAAGCTGTTCTTACAGTGAAGCACAAGAACATCTCAGTCAACGGTAAGAGAAGGACAATCAATTTGCATTGATTTGTTAAGGTACACTGAACTGTAATTTATGGGGTTTTGCATGGTATTTATTCTGGATTTCACTTTAACTGTTGAGAGGACGCTAGTAAATAAAATTAAATGGCCAATAGTTTTTCTCACAGACCTCATCATCTGGTTCCTCCTCTTTCTGCTTCAGCTCTTTTCCACAGGCTGTACAGATTTTTAATGTAGCCATTTAATTTTATATTCTTTTTCTTTTTCGTTTTTTTTTTTTGTGATTTTTCACTCATTTCATTCTTCAGATAATGCACCGATCAAACGCACTGTTTTTCAGCACATGGTATTTTTATGTGATAGAGATTGGTAAGTTTTGATTCATAGAGGGTCTTTTTTTGTCTCTTCCTCTGAGATCATCAGAGTGTGCAAGCACTCCTATAAAGACAAATGGTCATGCAAATGGAAAGAAAAACCTGCATTTTCATTGCATGCTACTTTGAAATTAATGTCCTGTGTGAACTTCTCATTGTGAAAGCCAGACGAAAAATTATGCTTTTCATTTACTCATATGTGTGGAAAACTATCTTTCAATTTTTTTTTCCAATGCTCTCTGTCACAGATAATACAGAATTTGTCACTTCCTTACAAATTGCATCTTTTTGTTTGATTGTGCACTGTAGCTTTATCCCTGTTCCCTGGAATGCGCAGTGTTGTCCAACATGGAACTGCTTCATGGGAGAGGCTTCTTTTTTCCCACTTTTAGCAGTTAGGCCATTGGTGATGCAGGGCAAAGACAAGATACTGCCCTTCTCTGCTTAGATGTGAGTCCTCCTGCACTCACCTTGTTAATGGACTGTTTGTTCGTCTTTCCAGCTCCAATCTTGAATTAATAAAGTACTATGTGCTCTTTTCTGTCTCCCCAAAAGTAGGTTTTTTCCTAATGCTGTACTGATGGCAGCAGTCAATACTTGATTGAATGAACATGGATGAATAACACTAAAATTAAAATCATGTCATTGTTGTATTTGCCAGTTTTGTCAGAACTGTTTCTTACATGTTAGGAGTTGAAATGAGAACAGAACACCGTCTCTGAGAGTTCAGTGCTATTTGCTGTTAGGAATTCTGTCTACCCACAACACATGCTCCTCCATTTCTGTCTTCTCCAAATGCAAATTCTAGTACAAATCAATAATTCTAATAGAAAAGGAAAATACTGGAGGGGATCGGGTGCTTAAGTGAAGATTTTAACAGTTTGGGGTGGGGTACATAGAGTATTGGGCTGGATTTCCAAATGTAGTCTTCTATTGTTTAAGGTAACTCTCATAAGGATTTTTGAAGTTGTCTAAATTTCTCTTTGTACTGAAATGAATGCAGTTTTGAGTGACAGTCTTTGAAATTTCATCCCTGTATGGCTGCATTTAAGGTTCTTTTTGTATCCTGTGTTACTGCCTGTAATTGTTTTTAACTCTTAGCATCCAACTAAGGATGTAATTTGCTGTCATATCAGCAAATATTATCTAGGGAGGCCAGTTTATCTGATTTGCCTTATTCAGACTTTCTTGCTGGGAACTGTTTTATGGGGCTATCTAAAGTCTGTGGAGAATGCAGGTTAGAGTTTGCCTCAAGGTTCCCATCCTGCTGAGAAGGGAAATTCTTGTCAGGCTGTTACTTGGTGATCCAAAAATGTAGTAAAGGGCAGAGGGGAAGACATTTGATCCCCTGACAACAGGCTTGGAGATAAACGTTACCTCTATGAATTGCTTCATCTCTACAGAGACAGACTAGGAGTTCAATACGTTCAAAGCTCCACATGCTAATGGCCAGCTGCAGAGTGAGTACAGAGGGTATGCGAGATGGTTGTTCTTACATCAGCAGCAACAGGAGCAAACACTGGAAACAGAAAACAGAGTTTTTTACTTTGTTCCACATCTAAATCTGTTGGACCCACTAAGCAGGGAAGGTCCTCAGAGCTCTCTCTGCAGGTCGGCAGGCTTCAGAAGGCAGCCCATTGCCCACTGCTCTGCAGGGATCAAAATACTGGTTTGCCCTGTTGGCAGGAACAGTGCACTGTGAACTTCACTTCCTGCCTCCGTGCAGTGGGCAGCACTTACCCATGAGGAGGTTAGTGCTTGTAGGCAGGGGAGACCAGTGCTTATCCTGTGCTTAAATGCATATATGTAGGCAAACGACTGGGAATTCAGCGCTGTCCTGAACTGAATTTGTACAGTCCGTAGCAAAAATACGTGATTTCTTTGGTACCTGCAGTCATGAGAGAAAACATTAGTGAGTAGGTGAGCCTCAGTTGAGATTTGCTATTTGCCAGATAATTAATAGCTAAGAAGAAGGTGGTTTTGTGGTGCAGATGGTATTTTGGGATTAGATTTGGATTTATCTTAGAGGTGGTGCTTTAAATGTAACTGTAAAGCTCAGAAAAGCATCCTTTAGGAGCAGGAAATTCTGTGCCGGTTCCTTTCATGAACCCAGCTGCAGCATTTGCACATTTATGGTTTACAACTTATTTTTAAGCCTCTATCACTTATAATGAAAGTCCTGTTTACCAGAGACAGCAGTGATGGTGCATGCTCAGAATGGCTACTGGACTGAAATCTTGTCTCTGCCTTATAAAGCAATGAAAAATATTGCCTTCTCTGCATTTTGGAGCTCCATCATGTATGTACTTATAATCTGATCTCTTGCTGAAAGTTATAAGACAAAAGTAATTCAAAAAGCTTCAGGCTTTTAGTTAGATCAAAGGATGGCTGATGAGATAGTGAAGATGAGTCTTTAGCTTTTCAATTAGCAGTGTCAGAATGTTTCATCCTGTGCTGATTAATCGTTGCTTTGGACCAAGTAAATGATGCTTCATCTGAGTGAATGAATATGGCCATGTTTAAAATGATTTAGAGAACTGTCTGCTCATTTAATACAGGCAATTTGTACTGAATTTAATTATAATGTGGATTAGCATTTTCAAAACAAAAGAACCCCTGTTTCTTAAAGAGAGACTGAGCTACAGATACAGGATAGATTGCTGGGTTGGTAAGTCACACATTTAAAGACTGGAGCAGAGACTCTTTGGTTGCTTGCTTAGCCCAAGGCTGCCATGTCCATGAAAATAGGACCTGATGTACTGTCTTTAATGTGACATTTTCCTTAACATCCAGTGCACTCACTCCTTTGGTTATGTCTTACTCATTTCCAGTGCTCCTCTACGCTCAGCGAAGGGACTGCAGTCTTATGAGTGATGGATATGAGGTGTTGGGCAGCGACAAGCTGTTTCTGTGGGCTTTTAGTCACCCCTCTACTAATTTAATGTATATTTTCTATAAATCTGGAACTCTTCCACAGCGTAATGGGAAAAGGAGCATGTGTTTATTGAGTGCCCCAGATGCACATTGTGTTGTGAATGTAATGCTACTCATGACAGATTGCTGTGCTGAAGAGGAGAGCTGTGGGTTTGTAGGCTCCAGTCTCCACAGACAGAGATAAATCCATTTAATCTTACTCCTCTAAGAATTTCCTTGGTGTTTCTATTGCCATTCATGTGCAGGAAGGATTCCTGATGAGCAGGGAAATAGCCTCAGACCAGAAGCCTAAGGAGAATTTTCCCCTTCAGAGAGAGATTACTGGCAGTCCTCGTGTCATTGAGCATCATTTGACCCTTTGGGGGTTTATTTAGTTTCTCAGGATATTTTAAGAGTAGTTTTATGGGCAACCAGTTCTTTCTGGTGAGGTTCCTTAGTGGACTGTTTTTATCCTTTTAAATAAAACACTTTAGTTTTGAGAAAAAGGAAGGGATAGTGGGAGGCCATCTCCATCTGAGATAAACCACAGTCACCACGTGAAGCCAGTGGAGCTTAGTAACTGACAGTGATCAACAGCTGGCACCAACATCTCTTAGTGCCCGCTTACAAGTTGTTTCCTTAGGGGGTAACGTTTGATGATTATTTTATTGTATTTCACAAAGGTAGTTACTTCTGTGCCTTTGTAAACTCAATATTATTTCACTCCAAGGCTTGGCCTGGCCAGAAGAAAGAGTTACTGCGTGTTGCTTTTACAGATTCACATATTGACCTCAAAGTGTGTCATGCTTTTAGAAAATGATAGAGCATCCTTTTACTTTGAAAACAATTGGCACTGCATGAATTATGCTGACATTCACAGTTTATGCCATGCATATTATATTGAGACTTCTAAGGAATTAATTAGTTTTTGCATATGTTACAAAGTAGGAGGAGTTTGTATTTTCGGCTTGGGCGTAGTTTCACCATAAAATGCATGGCCATTCTGTTCATCATACTGTGATACATACAACTGTGCAAGCTGTATTTTGAAAACAACCTTCCAATGATTCCTTGTGTTCAGAGTTAAGATGCAGGTTTAAGCACTGGCAGTACAAACCCTAAACGCAAGTTTTCTGGCTTCATTCTGCCACAGCTGATGGTCAGTCTGGCAGAGCTTTACTGTGACGAAAAGTGCTTCCTACAATAGCTCAGCAACACGTTAATATTCTGATGTCACTTTTGGCCTGAAAGTTAGGAGCTAATAGATTATTGGAAGGAGGAAAGAAGTTAGGAAATACATTCCAGCTAACCTAACACTTTCCAGTTTACTGTAGCTTTGCAAATTACGGTTTATTTGACTCTCCTGTCTGCATGAATTGTCTGAAATACCAAACTCTGCTGTGTCTGCTTACGCTTTTATACCTCCACAGAGTGCTCAATTCATTCTCTCCTCTCTTTGTTTCTTTCTTCTCTCTCTGTTTTCTTTATGGTGGGGTACCCTGAATCTCTCAAGCAGTGCAGGAGGCCGAACAGGAAGATGTAAAGGTGGTAGTGGATGCCCAAGCTCCGAAACCAACTAAAAAAACCAAGGCCGCAGCCGCGAGCTGTCAGACTGGTGGCACCAGAAAGGAGAGAAAAGGGAAACACAAAGGTTAGCTGCATGCGGCTGAATGTCAGATGTGGAATTGACTGCAGAATGCGTCTTGTTTTTTCCTCTTTTCTTTTTTTTTTTTTTTAAAGAATTTCTTTGTATTTTTATAAAGAGCCTGAAAGTAATTTCTTGAAAATTTTATGGGACTGGAAAACTTGAGTGGTCTGGCCTTGCTTTGGCATGTATAACCTGGGAGTGAAGGAGGGCTGAAATCTGTGAGCTGAGTCTTTTCCAAAAGGAGGGCGTTCAGATTACAGAGGAGGGGAAAAAGTACTGATGGAAAAATAGCTGGTGTTTTCCTGCTGTGTTCAAGAAATGAGAGTCATCTGACACCAGTGTGGTTTCTTTAGACTGTCTGCATGTAATGTAGTTTGTTGAAAGAGCTTTTAATTGCAGTCAGTTCTCTCCAGAGTCTTACTGAGGCTTGAGCTGTACAAACTAGAGATGTAAGTAGGCATTTTGTAACTCAGTTCAACAGAACTGAGGTAGCATTCTCAGACGGGTTCTTCAGGTGGTTATTTCAGTGTTACTCTGTCTCACCCGGTCGACATATGGGGGTGTTTGTATGACAAGAATTTTGTAATGATTTTGGGTGTGAGTAGGTAGACAAAAAATACACTGCTGACAATGACAGAGGGGTAGGTGGGAATGACATCGCCATTATTAGATTTACTATTTGAGCTACGTAGTGATGGAAGAAGTAACATGAGCTACTTTAGCGGTATTCAGATTTTGTGTATATGTATGTGCACACTCACAAAGAGAGAGAGGGTTTTGTACCATGTGCACTTCCTTTTTATCTGATGGTGAATGACTAATGAATACCTTTCCAGTAATGTGCTGTTCTTGGATAAAGTCAGTGTAACACTATCCTGCCTCGACTATACTGTATTCTTGTCTTGTGTATGTCCAACAGTCTCTCCATCCATTACTGCTTAAGTAAGAAAATAGCATGTATCCTTGACAAGTCTATTTAAAAGTAGTAATGACTAATAAAGGCAATTACTGAGGTCAGAGTACTGGGGTTACCTACAGGGATTTTGCAGGACTTGAGCCTACCTTTTCCAAATATTTCACACGTATTTTACATAATTGCAGCTTAATTACTGAGATCTGAATCTGCAGCATCACTGTGTCTGTAGTCTCTCTGGCTAAAAAGAAAGCCCTAGGTTAGATAGGCTTTGGTCTGGCCCTGAGGCAAACACTTTATTCAGATATTTGAAAAAAGATTGTGTGTGTCAATACCTAGGCTTAAAATAATAACTAAAAGTCAAAGGTAAAATTATCAGAATATAAAAATTGTTGGCAGAATGATTGAACAGAAACCTAATGTTTCTCAAGTTAATGCAAAAAGTAATGCAGCTGCAGCATAGTGATACAGATGCCAAATTTTACGTTGAAGTGCATCTTGCTGAAAAGTAAAAATTCTTTTACTAGTTTAAAGGTAAACCTGTCCTAGGCTGTAACTGAGCATTGTGCAGGGTAGTACTTAAATCACGGTTACTACATGACCTTGAGGCTCTGTTTAATCTCCTAGTGCCTGCTTTGCCTTCATGGGGTGTCTGTGTCTGTGCTATGTTCAGAACTTCAGAGCTGTGCTGGTCACTTCCAGCACAGAGCGAGAAGCAGTTATCACTTGAGTGTGTGTTTTCCAGGGCCATCCTGCAGATGCCAGTCACATGCGTGCTGGGGCTGCCCCGGATCGATAGCTGTCTTCCACCTTACTGCTAGATGTAGGCAAGTTAAGTTAGACTCTGAGCACTGTGTGCTTACTGTGAAGGAGTTGCACAGTTTTCTATCACCTCTCCGCAGGTAACTCCTAGTGTTTTTCTTACATGCCAGTAATATTTTTGTTAATTTTCTGAAAAATTCCCCAAACAGGCAAATGTTGGCATATTTTAATATAAGCAAGTTGTGTTGGTAAAAGTAACACAACTTAATGTAGACTGAGAGCTTTTGCATGCTGGTACTGCTCTGCGTGGTGGAAACTAATATTCTTAGCTATAAAACCCTCTGCTTTTGCTGCAATTCATACTGCTCATCCTGCTGTAGTCTTCTCTGGCCTTCAGCATTTGCCCACCAATGGCATCTTGTGTACGTTTCCATGGAGTGGAGGTGTTATTCATCAACTATACTAAAGAAAATTTTGAGTACCTCCTCTCCTGAAGGCTATGTTGATGACTGGTAACAAATCTCAAGCAACAAGCATCCCTGTCAGTTGAAGTGTGTTCAGAGCATACACGTAGCATCTTCTCATCCAGCTCATCACTTTTTTTGCACAGTGATATTTAACTGTTCATTCATGTGTAATTTCACCCTTGGAATCATACCTAGTTTACCTTTGATAATGTTGTAAAACTGTAGTGTTTACAGAGGATTATAACTGGATTTCCGTTCTTACATCCCTACTGAAGCTGCAACATATTTTGATTTTGGTTGAAAAAGTAAAACCAAATGCAACTTTAAAATTCCTGAGGAATGTTACTGATCTGACACTGCAGTCATAGCTAGTTCATGTTATTTAGGAATGAAGAAAATGGAAGTGACCAGCAGAACCGTGTAGTAGAACTTGTATCATTTTTTCATTACCGTTAAGAGTGTGAATCTTAAAAACAAAATAATAATAAACTGAATGGATTCGCTAATGACTTCAGATCTAAACAATGAAAATCAATGAAGGGTAAATTGTTTTATGCCATTTTGTGGCACAAGAGATTTTGTTGGGGAAAGTTCATTGGTAATTAGATGGAATCTTGAAAGTTTTAGGTTCTGCTTTTAGCTTTGCAGGTTTTATCTCCACTCTGACTACTCTGACTGTAACCTTTGTGTGTCCTGTAAACAAGCAGGATAAATGCACTTAATATGCTAAAATAACATTTTAAAGGTTTCTGTTAGAATTTAACTACAATGAGCATTACCTTTCCAAGCATAGCCAATCTCTTTGTGATTTAAGAAAAAAGAACCTATAGACCAGATCCTGTGAATAATAAGCTAATTCAGAGAGAAAATCATTGACTTATGCATGAATAGCTCTTGAAGATGTAGTGCAATG
>JAVHNF010017874.1:7091-17500 GCA_034783455.1 Micropsitta finschii | reverse complement strand
GGCTTTGTCCAGCCTGGTCTTGAGCACTGCCAGGAATGGAGTATTTGTCACTTCTTTGGGCACCCTGTTCCTGTGCCTCACCACCCTCACAGTAAAGAATTTCTTCCTTTATATCTAACCTGAACTTCTGTTTAAGTTTAAACCCATTACTCCTACAGTTCTCACCAGAATTCCAAACCTGAAGATGTATTGTTTGGTACGTTTTATCTTAAGCAGTTCGAAGTCCGGGGAATATTAGAGAAAGGTTTGTTAGTGAATTTAAGCACTGGAAGACCATTAACTACCTCAGGTTTTACTGCTTAGCTTGAAATAGGCATTGAAGTGATATATTGAAATTAACTGTAGTAGCTGCAGAAATATGTTATAATAATCATAAGTCTGTTGCCAGTAGGCTGGAATTCAGCTAATTTCCAACTTTTTCAGTTATCTAGTGGAAACAATCCCCACTAGAAGAATTTGTTGAAGAAGAGCTGCTAATATATTTTTGGTACTTACAGCTTTGATCATATTTCTGTTATATAATTTGCCATATAAGGAGACCTGAGAAATGCCACTGAAGGCTTTTTACAGCCAGAAGATATAATTTCAGAAAAAGAAAGAATCGGGAATGTGTTGCGTGTTCCAGTTGCCATTTCTTAATGGTTTACCATTTCCTCGCCAGATTTCAAACAGTTTTTTCTTTGACAAATAATCAAAGCTTTTGAAAGTTACTTACCTCAAGTCTCCCAACGTTTTTTTTCTTTCAGTGGAGTTCAAAGCACCCTATTAATTATTAGTGCTTGTGAGAGGAGGGTTTTGAATTTGTAAAGAGTAAAAAGAGACATACTGAGAATTTTAATAAGTTTCATACTGGAATTTGTAAAACAGAAGTTTGTGCAAGTTTCTGTAGTGTTACTGTCACTGTATTGAGTAGGCAGAAGTCTCATGCAAGAAAACCAGATCAACCTCAGAATGCATTTATATGCCCTACATAGCATTTCTATTTTTTGAAGTTAAGCTTTGTGGATTTAATGGACATTAAAATAGTTTTTAAAGTCACTTGTGTTAAATTGTAACTGGCTTGATCTCTATGTGGGGCCACTAACAGGACTGGAGATCTTAGATCTGCAGCACAAGCCTGCTTTCCAAATGGCACACCTAGTAATAACTGTTATCTTTTGCAGAAGAAATGGACAACTTGTTTGTGCTCAGAGATTTTCCTTCCTCCTTTTCTTCTTTCCTCCAGCAACATCTGTTTAGGGACAAAAGTAATGGAGTGAAATGCCTGTATAGTCATCTTTACTGCTAGGATACCCTAATAACAGAAAGCACCAACCCCTAGATAAATGAGGTGCGAGAGGTCTTGGAGGGGAGTTTGGTACAGATATTTATGGCTCATGATGCTCAGATCCAGCAGTGGTGCTTCTGCTCTGCAGCTTTGCTGCTGTATACTGGCTTCAGCACACCCACCAAGGTGCTACATCACTCCTGTTTCTGCAGGATTGATTGTGCTGCCCTTTCCCACAGCCATGCGATTCTACAGAAACCAGCTTAGGTTTCTTAAGTAATCTCCAAAAATAGTTGGCATTCAGAGACTTGATGCAGAATTGCTGTGTTCAGATTGCATTGTGCCTGAGATAAGAAGTTCTTCTAAGTTCAAGCTGTGTCTACAGTTAATCTATAATGGAGGTAAACCAGTTTACAGAGATGTAAATGGAGAGTTACCAAATGGAGAGTTGGTTCTGAGTACACATCTATGTGTCCCATTCCCCAGCTTCCCTGTCACATTGTCCCCACAACTTAATTCCTTCACATTGCCACAGGGACCAAGCCTGTTATTTAAGAAGTGCTATATTTTTTAACCTTAGACTTTTAAATACATTTTTTTTAAGTATTTTTTACTACTTGCATGTCAGAAGGGTTTGGAAAAGCCATTTTTGGAGCCACTTCTCTGCCAAAATAATAATAATTACTTCAAATTTTGTCACAGGCTGCTCAAATTCAGAGCTGGGGACTTTGGTATTAAATCTAGCGTGCTGATCCTGAAAATATTTGGCACTGAGTTTGGTATATACATGTGTATAGTGAAGTGTTTTCATGATTGCTTCTATTTTAGGGTAATTAAAGTATTAGCGTTAGAGACTCAAACTTAGACAGTCTGATACATAAGTTTTCTAATATACATATGTGTCCCTGTTCTCTCAGTATGGTTAACAGGCTGATTTCATAGATTAATTTTGGCAAAAATCAGGCATAGAAAAGGGGGTGGGAGTAGTTGTCTCAAATTATTATTCAAAAAATAAGCTATCTGACTGTATTTAATTTACTAATTCATAGAACTATTTACTTAGCAGTGGAACTCGCAATCACAAGCAAAAACTGGCAAGATTTTGCTTTTACATATTGTTTCATAACCACCTTGAAAAATGTGTTGAATTTCAATCTCCACAAAAGCAAGTGGAACATCAGTTCCTGTGAATCACCAGCGCAGAGCAGCAGGAATCCATTCCAAAGAAAGCCCAGCTGGATTCATTACAGGTCTGCTGATGTGTTTTCATTTGCAATAAGCAGCAAAGTTACTGTGCGATTACAGTAAACTTTAGAGCTGGGTAACACCTATCAAGTGACTATCATGTTTTCATGCATATGTAATGTAGAGGAGGTAATATGATGCACTTGATTAATGAAAATTTCCTCAAATAACCTATACAAATCCAAAGGCAGCAGCATTATTTCAGGGAAACTGTACATGTGGAATAGGATTTTGAGATAAACTTGGCGTGTAGTACTGCAGAATAACAGATATTTCCTAACCACACAGAATACCAGTATATCTGCTGATTATTGATATTTCAACAAGTTTCCAACCTGCTGGTGGTGGAAAGAACTCGTTTTGATGTAATATTTGGTACTAGGCATGTGGAGTGCAGGTGACTGCATGCTTTCTCCATGCTCCAGAGCAAAACAACCATCCACACAAGTATGAGAAATAAACTGAAGTTGGCTGTCATTCAGCAGACAGCATATATTCAGCAGAATAACCATACATTTGTTTGTCATAAATTTCAACTGCAAATCAAGTTGTCATACAAACAGCAAAAAGTAGAATGCTTTTTTTCTGTGAAAAATTCTATTCTAGTTAAAATCAAACTCAAAAAGTAAGACCCAATCATAGTTCAATTTTAGGTCTACCCAGGATCATGAGTCTGCTTTGTGCTTTATATGGTAAATGTTGCAGCATTTATAAAACCTGTATGTTGAATAATTATAATGCAAAGCAATAAAGAGAGTCTTAGTCTCTTTTTAATTAATTTTATTCTGTTCTGTAGGTTATTTTTTTAATAGATAGTCTTTTTACTTTCTTCTATGCTAATTGTAAGCTTATTTTAAGGCAACGAAGTCTAACAAGCTAATAAAGTATTTGGACAGCATATGTTAACCAGTACTGTATTCCCCAGCCCTTCAGAGCAGCACAGCCTCAGATAACACTTACATATTGCCTATGTAGAGATTAGGCCATTCTTCACCCATGTGATTTAACTCCACATCGCAGCTGTCCAAAATATCTGGCAGTTCCTGGGCAGAAGGAGCGCCAGCCTCATAGCATTCCTGGGCTGACAAGGTCTGGCTGTCTTCAGGCACTGACCCCTTCGGTGGCCACACACAGCTTTAGGCAGGGGGGAGCCTGCTGGGTGCCACTGCTGCAGAATCCACAGGGGATATTTTTTGCTGAAGCGTGCTCTTTGCTGCTGCTTGACGTTCCCAAGCAGGTGGCTGTCTCTAAATACAGCACGCGCCTTGACGCCTCCCCAGATTAGCTCAGCGCTACATCCCTGATGCAATGGGGAACAGCCGCGAAAATGAAGATTCTGCATGAAGCGAATCTCACACAAAACCCCTGCTACTCCCCTCCCCACATAGGCTATACTGGTGTGCCTGCTAGCACAGAGCTTTCCCTATGAAAGAAATGTCGGTCAACGCAACTGAGATGCAGTCCCAAATGTCTCATGTGACCCAGTTCTAATAATAAGCTACCGGGAAAGAGGGGACAGCTCATCTTAGGGGTGAATTCAAAATAAAGACCATGACAGCAGCTGTCCTGGGCCTTACCAAAGGTCCATCGAGTGCACTATCCTGTGCGTGACTCTGGCTGTTAGTGGATGCTTACGAAAAATAAGAACACACAAACATAAATTACACTGCTTTCTAGCACTCTCCCAGCTTCCAGCTGGCTGCAGCTTGCGAGCTTCTTGATCTGGAGGGAGTTTCTAAGTATTTGGTAACCCTGAATGTATTTCTATCCCATCAGCTTTTCTAGGTACCCTGTGAACATTTATCGGCTTTTACCCTCTGCAACATCCTGTGGCAAGGTATTACACAGCTCACCTAACCCCCCTCCTCTTGTTTTAAACCTGGCTTCTACTGACTTCATTTGATTCCCTGACTTCTTGTACTGGAAAATAAAACTAAGGGAAGTTTCCAGTGGAATTTTACACGATTCGCTTCAGGCAACACTGTGGTTTTGTGACTGCTTTAAGCAGATATATGTCAACTGTAGCTGGGACAGTCCCTTTCACTGTGCTGTGTGCTCACAGACACACACTCGCAGCCTCTGCTAAGCTGGCACTAGTCCTCATTACCTGCTTGGTAAGGTGGTTCAGGAATTGGGTCTCAATGAAAATTGCTCTCAAAAGAATAGAAACCTGGTTTTCAGATTGTCTTCAGAGGAGGTCCAACTTTTTGTTCTGGCATGGTCCTTTCCCACAGGAAGAGCTCATTCCTGGATCGTATACACTCCACTGTGGACTTTGTCAGATGCATTTTAAAGCTAAACACAAAAAACAAATGAAAAAAACTTGAAAAGGGATAAAGGAATTAAGAACAGATGAAGGAAGGACCCCAGGACAAGGCAAGTCTGGGACAGGAATGCCTGTACACCTCTTTCAGAGGAGATGGAAAGTAATCAGCTCCTGGCTAGGCTGGATTTCCAGGATTGGTAGTTCCTGCAGGCTCCTCTGGGGGCATGAAGGCACTGCTGCATGAACCTAGGTGATTTAACCTATTCTGCAGGTACCCAGCCTACCTTTAGGTACTTCAATATCTTTCTAAGGACCCTCCCTCAATTAAGAGTTAACATTCAGTTCCTTTAGTCTCCTGGGTTGCTCAGGCCCTATTGACAGATGTACATTTTCGGCAGTAAGTGCCGCTGGCGAAGCAGTATTTTCTCTTGTTTCGGTTCCTTAGTCTAACTTGCCAAAACCAATAATTGAAATACAAGTTTTCCCACTGATAGAAGAAAATAGTGAAGTACTAATGTCACATCACATCATGACCTGAACTACGGGTAGTACAAGTGACAGGTGAGAAGGCCTTTTTCTTCCCAGCACATCACAGCAGCCAGTATTTTCTGGTTTGAGGAGTTACAGGACTAATTCTACTGCTTTTGCTTATGTTGACTGGAATTTTTTTTCCTGAGCAGACCTTTTGCTTATGTTGACTAGAGTCTTTTTCCATGAGCAGACCTGGAGCCAAATTTAAACTGTATATAAGGAAGAGAGCAATACAGCCAGGCAGGAAATATAGACAATACTAACTGCACAGATAAAAAACACTTCTGTGATTTGCCAGTGCCCTTGAAAAGAGTTTCTAACTAATTCATTCCCTCCACTGGGGTAAGTCTTGCTGTACAAGATCACTACCATGTCACTGGTGGTATAGATGCTATACTGACTCAGCTTCGCTTTGTACTCTTCTCTACTCCTGATGAAACAATCCTCCCCCAGGATGAGCAGTATCTCTGAGAGCAGGTACTAATTTACAACAGAAGCAGTTTTCACAGCTGTGGCTTTGTGGGACAGATGTTCAGGGGCATGCAAAACATTATCCTGGTGGGGGGGTCCATTAATCTTGCTCACATGTGTCTAATTTTGCCCAGCCTAAAGCCATTAAGATGCATTATTTCACTCAAGTGAATTTCAGATTTTTCAATGCCATGTCTTGAAAAGGTTTCCAGACTAAAACCTACTGTAACGCGAATGAAGTATAAATTATAATGAAATATTAGCTCATATAAATCCCTATTAACTCTAATGGAAAACTTCAAAGCAAACCCAGCTCCTCCTCCACCACTCTGCTGCTTTGTGAGGTATAAACATTGTCTTAGCACTGTTGGGCTTTAAATGTGATTTTCTATTTGATCTTTTTACACTACAATGTCTTCTCTTTCTCTCATCAGTGGAGCTCTTTGGCAGCATCTTGGAAAATCTGGACCATGAAATAGACCTCTGAAAGGATCTTAAATCTGCTTACTTTGCAAAGCATTTGTGTACACTGAAATAGGGAGGGATTTCTACATTCCCATATGTGCTAGGCAGTATCAGTATTCGTGTTATAATCTCTCCAAGAATTAAGGAGGATAGGGAGCCTGGGAAGGAAGAGTTTGAACTCACAAGTTATCACTATGTAAGTTTTCAAAGAACCTTGCAAGTCTCTCTCAGCAGAGAGGAAAATGATCAGAACTGATGCTTCAAATGCAAACAAGCATAAATGTATTTATTTAATCTGGCGGGGAAGGTTTATAAGGTCAGCTAATCAATAAATCAAACTAGTAGCAAAGTGCAAAAATAGATTTGATTATCACTTCATGGTTCATCACAAGGTAACAAGCTAATTTTCAGACAGAGTAGTAGAGTGAATTTCAAATAGAGCTGTTGCTGCATGAACCATCACATTGGTTTAAGTACCAATTAACTGGTGATAGGAAAACTGACATCCTCAAAACAGCTTAAAACTAATTTGTATCAATTAAGCCTAGCCATTGACGTAAGTGAAGTTCCTACCTGATGATAAATCAGGGATGATTCAAAGCCACTTACACAGAACTGATTTGAGATAATTTGGAGTGAGAGTGAACTAATGAGCTTACAAAATGCTTTGAAGAGCTGACATCTTTTTTTTTTAATGTCCTCAATATACTGCATAATATACATTATCTTGCTGAAAACATATTTACACAAGGAAACATTTGCAGATTTGCAGAGACTGCAGAGAGAGCTGCACAGAAGTTTATTCTGCTGCTGTGGGTCTTCAGGCTGTCCCAGCTTTCTGTAGTAGCTCTGTAGTATTTATCAGACTGGTGAAAGAGGAATGTTTCTGTAGCAATGCCTGTGCTTTTAAGAATTGTCCTCACCACGTCACCAGGCCTGTGAGAACACACGCAGAAGAACTGTAACCAAAAAGAGGAAACTGTCTGTTACACTCCAAAGTAAAGGGCATGCAAGCATACTGTACAAGCTACATGCAATTACTGAACATGCCTCTGGCACTAGCACAAAGTAGGAACAAACACCGTCTGTCTTAACTACTCCACTGGAGACATCTGGTTGCACTGTGCTAGGCACTGCAGCGCACAGTGCTTATGATGCTGATTTTGGCTGTACTGGTTTTGGAGAAACCGAGCTATCAGAATTCATCCATTTAGAGTTCTGTTGACTTTTTTCTTTGATGCATAATTTTCTTCATTTTTTCAATATGCATCGAGCATAGGAAGCACAATATGTGCATATGTGCACAATGACTATGAAGGTTGAAATTCAGAGAAGTGAATGCAAATGGTTTTGCCCTTTCAGCAGCCCTTCTTTTGCCGTAGCTGAACATCCAAATTTAGCAGGTGTTTCAGAAAGCCACGATTGGGTGAAATCCATCGATGTTCTTTCACTGTTTTGATGGCTTCAACCAATGGGAGGTGATGATTTATCATGAGGTATGCCAGGACGAGGGAAGCTGACCTGCTCACTCCAACTGCACAATGGACCAAAATTTTAGCTGTTTAAGGAAAAAATAAAATATATATATAACCAGAGAAGAGAAGCAGTACAGTGTATGTAGTTCGATTTACAGGGAAAGCAAACCCCTTTTGCCTTCTCCAGCTTGGTCAGTGTAACGCTGCAAACATGATATATTTCTTCTCCTTCTGATAGATCACATGAACTGCTAACAATTAAGTCTAATTTGCAATTTTTATACTCATTGCATGAGAAGTCCCATGAGATTCCAGCCTGATCTCAGAAACACTGGTAAATCAAATAAAATCCTGTTGAAGTAATGAAGTTGTTCTGTTGTGAACAAGACAAAAATCAGACCCATTGTTTTCACAAGCGCTTAGGTGAAGAAGAATGCTAAAATCTGGCTTGAAAGGATGGCACTAACACATTAGCCACCAAGAAAAAAGACTGGCCTAGTACCATTGCATAATAAGGCAATCAGCTGCCACTATAATACTCTTTTGAAGGCAGAACTTGTGATACAGACTGAGACAGCTCCATTAATGCCAGTTTGCTCATGCTAATAAATGCTCTTTTATGTAATACAGGTTAATTAGTATTATATTGCACCAGTGCCAAGAAGCTCAGTCTCTTGTGCAACACACTATAAATCTCTTTAGGTAAATGTAAATCTTCTCCTTGGGGGCACAGCCCTTCAGGCCCTGACCACTCAAGAAGCTCACCTGCAACGTATGAGCCTCTTCATGCAGTTGGTGGCTGTAAAAATCAGGACTTCTGTCTCTTTATTCATTTGTTCTTACAAATACAGTTGCCGTAAGAGGGTCTTAAAAGAGGGTGTCCATTTTTAATGCACAGAACCATAGAATGGTTTGGGTTAGAATCGACATTAAAGATCATCTATTTCCAAATCTCTCTGCCATGGGAAGGGACACCTTCCACTAGACCAGGTTGCCTGAAGTCCCATCCAGCCTAGCCTTGAACGCTTCCAGCAATGGGGCATCTACAACATGCATGTTTTTGCTTCTCCCTTTTTGAACCAGCCTTTTCTTCCATATATTTTTCCCTCTCCTCTCCTCTCCTCTCCTTCCCACCCCTTCCGTCTCTTTCATACACTAGTCATCCCTTTTCTCACATCAGCTTTCTGGGACCTAGTTAGAGCTACATCCATGTAGCCAGTGCTCCCTTGTCCTGCCACCCAACATGCAGATGACCAGCAGCTGGCAGGAGACCATGTAGTTGTTGTCCACCACCAAGCTTGTGGAGCTGACCTGTTACTAGAGGCTGCCAACTTGCATGAAAATGAGACCAACAATAATTGCATACCTCCTGGTGTGTTCAAGGCATTATGGATAAATTGTGCTGCAGAGAAAAAGAACTGGCTTATATCAAAGCTTGGGAGGTCATGGGCTGGTACACCGTAATAATCAATGGTTGTTCCATAGAAGTCCTGGCCTCCGTGGCTGTATGATGTGCCATGGGCAGCATTTAAAACGTGGGTCACACCCATCTTCCAGAGAACAAATCTGTTGTGAGCTGTTACTCTAAGGAAAAGACAAAGACAAATCAAGATGCGCACAGAGATAATCACGAAGCAGGAAAAGTGCTGTGATTGCATCCCCCAAGCCATTTGCTGGAGTGCTCGTGCATTGCTTCTGAGGGCTAACCAAGAAGAAAGTACCAGCTTAGTCATAATTTTCTTTCGGAACCTGTGCTGTCTTCTGTGTAAATGACAGCAATTAGCAAAACTATGAGCTATCTAAAGCTGCACCTATGAGGCATACTAACAGACAGAATGTATGGCGGAGGTATGTCTGTAAAGCTGTACTTACAGGTCTCCTAAGAAGAGATTAGGCCATACTTCATCAACATGGTTGCAAGAGGGCCGCCCCGTGTTCAGGAGCTGCTCAATTTCCTTAATGGAGGGGACATCCTCCGTGCATGTCCCAGTGCCTTCGGGTTCCTGGGAGCCCAGCACCTCCACCCCAGACATGCCTAGAGCCAGGGAGAGATCCTGCTCCCACCAGCCAGAGGCACGGCGCTGTGTGCTGGGGTGCTGCCAGCCCCGGGACGGTCACGGGGTGAGCCAGGAGATGGGCTGAGGCAGGTGCCGGGCAGCAGCTCCTGCTGCAGAGCCACACTGCCCCTGCACTGTGGTATCCCCTAAGCCCCCTCCCCAGGGCTGGCCACTTGCCTGTGCATTGCCCTGACAGGCACAGCCAGCGGAAACAGATTCATGTACCAAACTGGGCATTACTGGGTCCTTACTGGTTCCGGTTTTCTCATCCCCAGAGCCACACTGCTCTGCTGCATAGCAGTCTTGGTGCTAGGGGTGTCAGCCACATGTGGCAGCGGCCCCCTGCTCACAGGACAGCCACCAACACATGTCCCTGACTGTCTTCAATGGTGACCTTGTCACAGCAGCAGCAGACAGTGAGATCTGTAGGTTCATCACAGGCAATTAAAGGTCTGATAAAGGAACAATGGAAACCTGTCCAGTGCAAAAAGAGTGGCAACTCTCTCCCAGTAACAACTATCATTTATTTTGGGTGCTTAAAATCTTAATAGCTGTGAAAGGGTCTGAAATGCATCAGTGTGTCCTACTGACATGGTCACCAGGAGATGGTCAGCTTTTTTCCTCCAGGAAAT
>JAVHNF010017865.1:2980-13217 GCA_034783455.1 Micropsitta finschii | reverse complement strand
CTGATGTCTGGAAATAGATTAATAGTTTTTCTAAGCCACCTTTCCTGCAATGCTACATGGGGCTCCAATGCATGAAATTGTGTTCTCATACATTGAGCATCAATGTTGCAATCTTTGCCTCATCTTCAAAAATCGTGTATCTGGGAGTAGTCTGTAAAATACAGGCAGTAAGAGTGAATTTAGAGTCCTTTTCCCTCACATCCATCTATCACTCTCCTTGATTCATAGAATCGTAGAATCATAGCCTGGCAATTAACACTTTAATAATTTCTGTCAAAAATTGCTTTACTGGGAATTTAGCAAGTTTAATCAGCTATAAGTTAGGAGTACCTGAAATCAGTTTATCACATTACAGTTCAATCCATAGCTAAGAGTTAAACTACTTACTATAAGCACGCGACTCATACAAATCTAGGTACCTGTAGGTTCATTGATCCCAAATTTGAATCATTAACCCTCCTTATCTCTGAAGATATGATAATTACATGTGGATTTGGGTCAGAAGTTTTGCCTTTTTGATAGAAAACCAACTGTTGATTGTGACTAGAGCAGAGTTGCCACTTGCTGCAGTCGCTATGTTTGGATTTATGGGTGATACCTGCTTTACATAATGCAAACATTACATATGCCGTAACAAATGTAGGAAAAAAAATTGTTAGCAATAATATTTAATTTTATGAAAGTTCTGTAAATCATAGTATCTCAAGTGAGGCTATGATTCAAGCAAACATGGAGGACCATCTGGAATACGTCTGGCGCTGGACTTTTCTACTGTGACTTCATCATGTTGCTTCTGTAGGAATGCAGCAGATTAATAGCTGAGACAAGTTTGTTTAATAAGCTATAAAATCCCAGATGTGAACATGTGCTCTGCATTTTTATGGATCAAAATAATGCTGTTGTGGGTATAAAATTTCATTTTACAACTCTGCCTTTTCCTGAAATCTCCCTTCAAGTTACTGTAAATGTTTTTGTGGATGGAAGAAGAACCTAAACCCTAGGTCATTTTTGGATGCGGTATTCATTTTGCGAAGGGGAACTTAGACTCTTTAGCCTATACTAATAAAAAAATACTTCCCAAGATGCTAATCCCAGTTCTTGGAAAGCCACATCCTTAATGTTTCTTCATACTTATCTTATGGCTGCACTATGTAAAAGTCTATGTCTTATTGCTAGGTACTAGATGATAGGTAATAGAAGGCTTCAGTACAAAGGTACTCTAAAGGCATCTTGAAAAAAGTAATAAATACTAACAGTAAGCACTGCAGTGAGAAATTATATGCAGATATGCAGTGAAATAATGGTGTCTCTTTGGTGTTCAGTTAAAGTATTAGTCTTAGAATCAAGTGATGATCTGTCCAATTTGCTGGATCTGTATGACAGGATGATCTAGCTTTCATTCTGTGTTTGCTTTGAGCTTGAAAATCACCTTGAATGGTCATAGTCTTAGAGGAAGACATTCAAGGCTTGAAAGATACGGCCCATGTGTAAAAGTTGGTGTGATGAAGAATTATACATGCAGTCAATTTTGTCACCAAGTTGGATTAGGAACTCAGGCAGAACTCAGGAAAATCTGATTCTGTGACAAAGTCTTATTTTGAGAGCAAAATGATTGTTAACACATGAGTGTAAGTATCAATATAATAAAAGCATATGCAAACTAGTAAAATGTTGCATCTAGGAATTATTTTATGTAGTGATAAAAATCACTGAACAACATTTGAGTTTCGTGCCATTCAGGTATATTCAGAAAGACAGCACATGTAATTTGTGTTTTCAACAAAATCTATGTTAATTGATAGTTCCTACAATAAGTTTTTAACATTATAATAACCACTGAGAAATTTCATGTAGCATTTAAATTAGTTTTAAAAAAGGGTGGAATTCTTAAATCAATTCGTTTTCTGTGTGTCAGAGGTTCTTAAATAGATTTATGTGCCAGAGACTTCAGTTACCAAAATCCTTCTAGACTTTAAGCTAATTCAAAGCTGTTTTGTGTCACAGAGGCAAAGCCTAAGCTTCAGAAATAACAAGCAGTTGAGTTGAAGTAATCTGTTCTGATGATTCTAGTGAGTGATCTGCAGGGAAGGATGGAATAAGCCACTCCCTGTCAATACAATTAGGAGAATCTGTCCTGACAACAAACCTAATGATCAGTCTAATCCTGAGTCTGCAAACAGTCATCTAAAATAAAGAATTCTCTGTATTGTGTATGAGCACTGACCCCATATAGTCAGTTCTGCCCAGTGTCTTGTCTCCAGATGTGGGCAGTCTTTGATGCTTCAGAGGGTGTGTAGAGTCAAGGACAAAGTTGAGGATACATTATCCACACAGAATTCTGCAGGAGATACAGTGCTGACATTTTAGTATCTTGTAAATATCCTGGTTTAGTATGTAAACTGTTCCACTATGCTGTGATCAAATATACCACTTGGGATTTTCTAAAGCATACAAGCGAATTAGAATTCCTGATGCCATAAGTCATCAATAGGATTAGTGCTGGTAATTCCTGCAGGTTCTTTGGAAAAAGTCACACATGCACCATCATAAGATTCTCATTTAGACTTTTTAGTCATGTACTTTTTTGAGTAATCGCTGAAGTGGATAAATATTTGCAGAGTCAGGGACTTCAGTAGCAAATACTGAGAAGCAAGGAACTGATCACTTGATTCTTCTGGGAACAAATAAAAAGCTAGTAATTACACTTTCAATAAATAATAACAGTTTACAGATATGGGGTGGTGAAGTCTCATAACTGAGGTGACCACAACAGAATAGTATTAACAATGTTTGTTGTCTGAATAGTGTAAATCCCAGCAGATGAAATAAAACTCCACCTTTAGGTGAATTTTTAGGTAGTTTTTCATCAGGACTATAATCTGAAGTAACAGAATAGACATTGCAGTTTAGTATCTAGCTCTAAGAATTACAAAAGCATCAGGAATTTAAGGCTTTTGAGATTTTTATATAGGCATTTGAATAAAGTGACAAGCCCTATAATATAGCCCAATATAATATAATATAGCCCTATAATATAGCCCTATAATATAGCCCTATAATATAGACAGCATTTTTGAAAATGTGACTACTGGTTAAGATATCTTAAAGGAATTTGAACATGTCCAAACAGAGATTAAGAGCAGTGAGCTCTTAAATTCTGTTCTTTCTGTGTCTAAAATATACAGTAACCTTTTGCTTGACTCACAAATTGTATTCTCTTTGTCAACTGTGCAGCACTGCAGCCATGGAATTTGTGTGAGCAGAGAAATGGAGATGCGTCCTGTAGATGGAGAGTGGGGACCATGGGGACCTTATAGCTCATGTTCAAGAACTTGTGGAGGTGGAATCAAGAGTAGCATCAGACTGTGTAATAGGCCAGAGTATGTTTTTTTTGTTGTTGTTGTTATATATTACTGCATAATGAAGATATTCTAACCTAATGGATTGGTTCAAAACAAAATGAAGTTATTGTGGGTTGTGCAAATCAGGTCAAAGCACCAATAAAAAATGCTTGTTTCATCCATGTTTGAAAAGAGAGATAAGTCAACAGACTTATGCAGAGAACTTTCAGGTTACTCTTGTTTCTCAGCTATATTATTCATATTTATAGGTATTTCTACAGTCTTACTTTGGCAGGGTCTTTTTTAATAGCCTTACTCTAAATGCTGAGAGTTTCTTTAAACATTGAGATATTTTCTTTGGAGTTAAAGCTTCAGGAAGAAATAGATACATTGCTTAGTAAAATTTTTAGTGAAACACTTGATTTGCTTTGATTTAAGGCTTTTTCACCTTTATAACGAGAAGCTTCCACTGACTGAATAATTCAGCGTGGCTTTCATTCTTTGTAATAAAAGTCAATGAGAACTTCTCCAGAAAAAGAACCATAGCTACAGCCTGGGTAGTTTCAGGGGTTTTCTAGGAAGTTACGTCATCTTGGTATTATCAGTGGGATAAATGAACCTCAATCAAACTGCCCCAGGTTATTTTATTTTCTCTGATGAATATGAGGTGGTAGGCAAGATTCCCATTAGATACGCCTCTGTCAGTCTCTAGTAACTGATAGTATCAATATGCCTTTTTTTTGGTTGGTTTTTGGTTGGGTTTTTTTTGCTCCCCAGGAACCTAAGTAACACTGAATTAATGTGTAGCAGGATTTATAAGAGTTAGGAAATGGGTTTTAGACTTTACAGTATATAGGAAGCTGTTTTCCACTATTTTCCCTTTTTAGTTCTTTTGAGCCTCAAATTGAAACTGATATTAGGACTACAGAAAAGAGTGTGTCAGCTCCTGACTCTGTCTTCTTTCTCTGTCACTCTGTGAAATAATATTTTCAAATTACTGAAGTAGGTGCTGCTTCTGTATAAACAGGGCTGTACTCTCAGCTAAATTGATAAAAGTGTTAGTAATGCTCTTTTTCCCAGACAAAATAATTATGACTGTAGGAGAAATACAAATGTAATTACAAGTGTAAATACAAATGTATTACAAATGTAATAGACATTAATAAACATCTTATTTACCACCTACCTCAGCAGTAGTATTTTGCATGGACTTGTTATTTCCTTCTCTTGGGTGTAAACGTATACGCAGTGCAATAGAAGATGAGAGTGTCTGTGGGCAAAGTCAGTAACAGATGGCAGAATGCTGTGTGAGATTTTCCCCTTCAGATCAGTCGCTCAAGATGCTTTCCATTGAAAGCTGCAGTTTTAGAAACTGAGTGTGTTTTATGTTTACCTATTTTTGTTAGACCAAGAAGTGGAGGAAAGTACTGTGTCGGCCGCAGGATGAAGTTTCGATCGTGTAATACTGATTCATGTCCAAAAGGCAAAAAAGACTTCCGGGAGCAACAGTGCTCTGAATTTGATGGTAAACACTTTAATATCAACGGTCTTACATCTGCTGTTCGCTGGCTTCCAAAGTACAGTGGTAGTAAGTGATTGTAAATTTTTTCAATAAATGAAATATAAATGTTACTTTAATTAAATTTTTTAAATAGACAAGAAACCTGTTGGATTTTCTTTCCAGTTTCTATGAAAGATCGCTGTAAACTTTTTTGCCGAGTTTCTGGAACAACTTCCTACTATCAGCTGAAGGACAGAGTTGCTGATGGTACTCCCTGTGGAGCAGAAACCAATGACCTTTGTGTTCAAGGCTTATGCAGGGTATTTAAATCTAAACT
The DNA here is from genome assembly GCA_034783455.1 of Micropsitta finschii. Lineage (NCBI taxonomy): Eukaryota > Metazoa > Chordata > Aves > Psittaciformes > Psittacidae > Micropsitta > Micropsitta finschii. The sequence goes on along the minus strand of JAVHNF010017865.1, from coordinate 8,038 downwards.
TATTAATTTCTAAAATCAATTTTAACAGATGGTAAATTAGATATTAAATAGTCATCCAAATAACCGTTACTGAAAACATGTAAAGCAAGATGGTTTGAATTTACTTAACCTGATTTTAATCCCTACCAAATTAAAGATCTGGAAATGGAGGCAATTAAGTGAAGAACAAACAGTTGAATCTGAAAATCCACAGTCTTCCCTCATTAAGCCTCATATGTGAGAAAGTTAATATTGTGCAAGTGAGCAAAGAGAAACTGATCTAATATTGGCATAAAGGGAGGAAAGAAACATGCTGCATGTTTGTTGCCGTCATATTTCTGCTGTCAAAGAAAAAAAGTATAAAATCCAAGAGCAGATACTTTATGTATTTATTATTTTATTGCAAAGTCAGAAGGAACTGACCCTTGAAAGGGATCCTTTAAGCATTCTTTGCTTAATAGCAGTTACGGAAGTGCCATAGGATTTTCTTGGGAGAAGCAGGGTGCTATGTTATAACAACTCAAGACTCTTTTGTCAAGCTGAGGTTTTGCTGGTTGCAGTGAAACTGAGTATATTTATGATGAGGAAAAAATGTAGCTTTCTTATAGCATTGAAGCAAGAGGCAAGAGGAGATAGCAGAGAATTTTCTGTTTATCATAATTTTAGAAAAGGGAAATTTAAGTAAAGATACATAAACAAAAACTGTACTTATGCTAGTTTAACCAGTATATTCTCAGTGTATTCATTTGCTTCTTTTGCAGTAATGACAGATGTTAAAAGAAATGATGACCATGTGCACATATATACTGCTTTTAGGATTCCAAGGCTTTTTAATCTAAATTTAACTTAAAATATATACACTATGTTGATTTTTCTTAAATACCAAATCTTTACATACCGTTACATATTCGTTTACAGTTCTTGATATACTAAGTGTATTTGGACTTTGATTACATTTTTAGTATAACAGCACTATTGTGTTTTGCCCTTAGATCACAGCACCCAAAATAATAGAAGTCTTTTCATGAATTTCCAAGGAAAACCAGATATATACAGTGAATAAGAATGTTTTGGGGGAGTGGGAAGCTTATGTTGTTTGTTTTCGTTGTATTATTGAGCTGAGTGACACAGGGCTATTGTAAGTTTTCATTTATTCATTTATTTTGTAGCAAGCAGGCTGCGATCACGTTTTGAATTCCAAGGCAAGGAGAGACAAATGTGGAATCTGTGGTGGTGATAATTCTTCATGTAAGACTCTTGCAGGTACTTTCAACAGTGCTCATTATGGTATGTTTGTTTTGTTTTGTTTTGTTTTAATCTTAATGCACATTTCAGTATGGCTTAGAAATTATGTTTTACATTTGAGGAAGTATGCTCTTTAGGGCTGCTGTCAACAAAAAATTTCTCTGATTTTCGTACCCTCTCAAGGGTGCAGAGGCAAACACTGTGACATACTAACCTATTAAAGGTGAAAAAGCCATACTGCTTTAGGTCAAAACGAAAGACATGAATAAAATATACCGTGAGTGTAAAAGTATTTTAAAAGGAGGAATGCTTCCTACTTCACATGCTCTCATCTGAAATGATGCAGCTGAAGGAGTTACTCCAATCTCTCCTTTTGGTTGTGTAAAGAGATAGCAAGGCTGTGCTGTGAGCAGCTGATGAGGTTCCTTTTTTCCTGCAGTGAAAAAGATAGCCTGTGAAATGTGAGCTTTCTCTTTCCAGAGAATATGGGCAGCAATGTTGATGTTCTTTCCTCTTCATTGGCACGCAGTGAATGAGAAACTTCTGAGTAATCCTGGTGATTCCTAGTTCTTTGATTTAGTTTCTTTAATAGAGCTACTGGTAGTTCTTCTATCTGTAGTCCTTTCTGAGAGGTATGGAGAGACTTTATTTTATGTGATTAGCAGTGCAGTTAAGTAGTTAGAGTGTACAACATAAGGACAGAAGTCTCCAGGTTAATAACAGATTCCTAAATGTTCCTTCATGCCACTTCACTGGTTGAAAGAGACCTCAGGCCAAGTGAAAACGATACCTGGAGAGCTTCCAAGTAGGATCGTTATAGAACAAAGGAATTGTTGGTCAAACAAATTTATTTTTGTTATTTTCTTTTCCTGGCAGAGGGCTTGAGCCAAGCAAAAGTACCAAAACCGGTAAAGGTTAGATATAGCTACCCTTCCCATAGAAATACGGGTCACTTTTTTGTGTCTGTCCCAAGAAGCTGGAAGAAGACACAATCAGCTATTAGAGACTGGATTTCTGAACATGTGGTCAAAACACTAAGGGAAAAGAATGCATGATTTTAATAATTCTGAGTAAAGGGCTGTCAGCGGTTTTGTTTCCCACCACTGCGAAAGACCTTTATGCTTATAGGTAGCACATGAATTTTGTCACAAATACATTTGATGGTGGTGACTTACATAAAACTTCCGTTTATACTAATATTGCTGAGAATGTCACTCTTTGCATTGTCACGGACTTACTTCCTTTTTACTGAAGCTGGAGGGGAAGAAAACTGACACGTTTTGGGATGAGGAAAACCTTGCTTTATTATTTTGGTTTTAAGCATAGTTAAATGTTTTAAATTAAGTTCAATTGGAATTATAGCATATAAAAAATGATAGTGAATTTTACTACTGGACAGTATGTGTAACCTTTGGGATTATCACACAGGTGTGCGGCAATGCAAATAAGAGGCTGTAGTCAGCTGATCATAGAAACTTCAGTGTCCATGGGAGGTCTGTGATATCCTCAGACTAAAGACTGAAATACTGTCTGAGGAAATGTTGTTTTCCAAAAGAGTTCTGAGTTAGGATCACAAAATAAGTATGCCAAAATCCATGCTCGTAATCTTATTAACTTCATCTAGTCCCTTTCTGTACTGACATGAGTCATTTTACTAAGGCAAAATTTGGAATTAGACAATAGCAGCCTGTGGTACATGCTTGTAGTCATACAGTTATAATGCTGTAATTCAGTGTTTAAACACTAAACAATTATTAGAAATTCATTACAGTGAAATACTACCTTATTTAGCTCCCAGTTTAGGAAATGGTAACCTAATTATATACACATAAGTTTATTTGGCTATTATTATTGCATAACATTAGAATAGCTAAGAATTTCCTGGAAAGTGATAATTTTCAGTGCCTTTACTATTCTCCTATCACTGACAATATGCTATGAGGTTTTGTTTATAGTTTTCTCCCATATTTTGTCTCTGTCAATCTAGTACTACAAGGTCTTCAATGTACAAGACAAGGGGCTTTTTTGAGCGTGTTTTGGTTTTCTTCGCAATAAATGGGAAGATTGACCACTGTATTTAGAGCATGCAGTGTGTCAGTTTGCAATTGTTCTGCTGCCCCCACCTGGTAAATGTGATGGACCTGTGATTAGGGTAAATGTTCATTTAAATACATGGCATTGGTTTTATAGATTAAAAGCCACTGGGGAGTTAATGAATTATGAAATTTGGCATAGTTTAACCTCAGATGGCAACTAAGCACCACACAGCTGCTCACTTACACCCCCACAGCAGGACTGGGGAGAGAACTGGAAGAGTAGAAGTGAAAAAATTCATGCATTGAGATAAAGACAGTTTAATAGGTAAAGCAAAAGCCCCACATGCAAGCAAAGCAAAACAAGGAATTCATTCACCGATTCCCATGGTGTTCAACCATCTCCAGGACAGCAGGGTTCTATTGTGTAGTAGTTACTTGGAAAGACAAATGCCATCACCACAAATATCCCTCCTTCCATCTTTTCCCAGCTTTATATGATGAGCATAACACTATATGATATGGATCATCCTTTGGTAAGTTAGGGTCAGCTGTCCCGCCTGTTTCCTTTCCCAACTCCTTGGGCACCGCCAGCCTGCTCACTGGTGGGGTGGGATGAGGAGCAGAAAAGGTCTTGAGGATGGGTAAGCACTGCTCAGCAATAGCTAAAACATCCCTGTGTTATCAACATTGTTTCCAGCACAAATCCAAAATGTAGCCCTATACTAGGTACTATGAAGAACATTAACTCTATCCCAGCCAAAACCAGCACAGTTTGAAAAGGATATTGCCACTTAAATCTTTACTTGCAGAGGTTTGCCGACTAACTAAAGTTAAATCATAGCAAAATACGTGGAAAATTTAGCTAAGTTTATAGTAACACATCAGACTGCCTGTTTGTGTTTATTATTTCTCTTCAATTTTTGCCACACTCAGTTTTTTCTTAGGCATAAGAATCCATTTGAATTTGTGAGTAGCATCTATGAGAAACAGTTTTTTGTTCTTTTTTAAAACCTATGCTTACTTGCAGAGAAACAGTTTTAAAAAGTAGATTTTGATGGTCCTTATTTTGTTACCTTACGACAAGGCTACCATTATAGTAGTCAGACTCATTTGTGAATCATTTGTATTTTGAAGGGAGAGCACTAGGGTAACATTTTAAGTATCAGAATGTGGATCAAGCAGCACTGCAGTATTTGAGTGCTTAGGATTCCTGAATGCTGTGAGAAAAGCTAACTGAACTGTATCATCAGGGAGTAGGCATATGTCATATTAAGCAATTTGTTCATTTTATTGTAGTATTTACTTGTATTTTGTTTTACTGTTTTGTGGCTAAATTGTGAGGAGGTTTCTTGAGTTCCACTTGTTATACTTGACTGCTTTCTGGAGTAGTGCTGCTCTCTAGAGATTTTTCTGAGCAGGCTGGACTCATGTTATTGGTGAAGAACTGAATTCGCATTCCTGAGCACAGGAATGAATTTTGAAGAGTTATGAAAATCAAAGATCAGTTGACTGATTAAAAAAACAAAACAAAACAAAAACCACCAACAAAGAAATTTCAAATTAATGTAGATAGTCACATTTCCTTTCCTAAAAGATGCAGGCATTCGGCAGCAGTTGTCACTGGTGTACTGTAGGGTTTTGTGAATAAAACTAGTTATAAGTTCATATTTACTAGTATTTGACTATTTTCATATAGAATTAATTTGTGAATAATTATATTGCAGGTTACAATGTTGTAGTAAATATTCCCAAAGGATCAACAAACATTGATATTCGGCAGCACAGCTACTCAGGGAAA
>JAVHNF010017856.1:0-14940 GCA_034783455.1 Micropsitta finschii | reverse complement strand
TTTATTTTATTTTCCAATTGTAGACTATGGAAGGAGTACATACTTCTTATATCCATGGCAACCAAACTCAGTGCAATGCTGACAAGTTTAATAAAGTTTGTCTAAACTGCTCTAAAAGAGGTGATTAGGGAAAGAAGAAAAATATAGGAACTAATTTTTCCTCACAAATAATTTATAAAAGCCTTCTCAAGTTTTGTTTTCTGTCTGCCACTGAATGTAACTCAAGGTGATATTTCCCTTCCCCCCAACTTTATTTCAATGGCCTGCATAACATTTGTGCAGTAAATGCTTTTGCAGTGAATTCCATTTGACCCAGTCCTGCAAATGCTTGTATGATGCATGCTCTGGAAGGTGGTTTGATTAGGTTTAATAAATCAGTTCCTCTGCTGAAACTAAGGCATACAGAAACTGAGATATGTATGGAGAGCTATCGTTAAAACATCCTTTTATTTTTCAGTCCTATTTCATAAGGCACTACAAAGTTACTGCGGCTTTTCTACTCAGTTACACTGAAGGTATTTTTATCTGATATCTCTTATCTGGTCAGAAAACTGAATTACCATTGCATGGAAAATGTATTTAAATAAAAATGCAGTTGTAGCATAGAAGTCTATCGCAAAATGCATGTTTCATAAAATTTAGGTGTAATCACATAGTTCACAGAGACACAAAAGTTGAATTCTTTTGCTTAAAACTTCTTGCACTACTTGTACTGGTTAATTATGGTGAAAGCATTCAGGACTACTAATACTTCAAGATTACTACACTTTGCAATTTGGAATGAAGTGAAACTATTTTGGAAAAATATTCTGATACGTTGCATATCTATGTGCTTGTGCACTTTTCTTCATTCCTGATATAAAATGGGAAAATTGAGTTCAGTTCGCACATAATAAATAACAACATTAGATATAGCAATGTGTCCATAAAATATTTTTATACTGAATAGATCAGTTGCAAGAGACCTGCAATGATCTAAATTGATGATCTAGTCCAACTGCCTGACCACTTATACTTGTGCCTGGCATTACTCCATCCTAAGTGCAAAATCTGGCATTTGCTCTTTTTCAATTTCATGCCATTAATCATAGTCGAGGTCTTCAATTTATCTAGGTCCCTGTGCAAGGCCTCTCCTCCCTCAAGATAATCAACGGCATCTCCCATTTTATCATCAGCAATCTTGCTCATGGTGAATTCAAATTCAACTCCTGCATCTAAATCATTGGTAGAAATATTGAATAGAACTGGTCCTAAAATTGAGCCCTGAGAAGCACTGCTGGTGGCTGGTTGCCAGCCAGATGTAGCTCCACATTTCAGATCTTGATATAAGCATATGTTTAATGAGAAACTCTGTGTTAAGGTATTTTTTTATCCATACAGCTAAATACTTGTGCTCATCTGTTCAGGCAGATAGACTCTATTGTTTACTAGAAAAGTTTTGTAACCTTTTTAGTGGACCTTTTCTAATTTGCACTAATTTACAAGGGCTATCATTGGCCAAAAGCACAACTAAGAAGCAGTACTGCACAAAGGTTGTCAGGCAGTTCCTTTTCCTGCTTTTCTTGTTTTCTTTCCTATTCCAGAAACTGTCATATCTTAATGGAGGCTGGATGTTACAATGAAATGATCCTTCTGAGGCTGGTAGAAAGGGCACTTGCTTTATGCTGTGGTTAATGGGGCAAGGGAGAAAGGTCAGGAGAGATGAGGCAGAGCACCTGGCTTGAGTCTGCTTTCAGAGAAGAAAGTACTTTTCCTGATTTTTAACTAAAAAATCTGAATGACAATATGTTCCAGAATGTTTTATAAATTACATATACATTTCTTCAGGTAAATGAATAAGCCAGCTTTTTCTGTGCTCTTACTGAAGTAATACAGGTAAGATAGATAGTCTCACATGTACCAGAACTAATTCAAGACTTTTCAGCATTAAATGTAGTGTATATGTATCTCCTGGCAGTGCAGGCTGGGCTGTGGGTGAGGTGCAGTGGCTGGCTGGAGGAGTTGTATGAATCCCTGGAAGGTAAGATGGCCTGAGTGATTTTTGGGTCTAAAAGAGCATGGGAATAGGTTTTCTGGAGTTATGGGTGTGAGCATGGCAGCCTTACACAGTGTATCCATCTCTCCTCTTGCATTCACTGGAGTATGGACCTCCTTTGCACCTTTCCAGCCATAGAGCCACAGGTTCCTTGCTCTGCCTATAGGTATTGGCTTGCCTCCATGCTGTCCACCTCACAGAAAGCACTACCTACACCACTTGCCCCTTGGGCTGCTGGGGAAGAGAGGGATAGGAGAAAGGGCTAGAGCCCTAGCTGAGTTCCTTCACACAAATAGGAGGGTATCAGGTAGAAAGGGAAGGTTTAAGACAGGGAGCTAAAAAGTGCTATGACCAGAGAGGGGTTTGTCTATTCTTGAGGTTGCTGAGAGGTGAGTAAAGAAGACATTTGCTCCTGCACTGGTTTTTGCCCCCTTGAGTGTTGCTTTCTTAATAGTCTGCCAGTAGGTAGGGTATGAGAGCCAGCCTTGTCCCCTTTAGCATAGACAGAGAAGGCAAAGTGCTGCCTCTTCAGGCTACTCCTATAGGCAGCTGTCTTGCTGTGCTCGTGCCTTAAGTCAGATCTAATATTTGCTGTGGGGAAAAAAAAAGAAAAATAACCTTGGAGCTTTAAAAATGTTTTAAAATTTATAACTCTGCAGAGTTTAAATTGCACCTGAATTTCTACCTGCAAATGGCAACCTTATCATCTGCACAGTTAGCTTGCAGGCCAAGCTGCAGAATGGCTTTAGTATGAACTGTGAGTCATCAGTGTTAGCACTTGTGGCTCTCTGGATATTTTGAAGAAGTAATAACCTGGAAGAATTGTTTGTGAGGTCTGAGGGAGCCATAGCATCCCAGTCTAGCTCATTCATGTAAGGATTTTTTTTTTCCACTGTTGTACTATTAAGAAGCATTTTCTTTCCTAAGATAATGGACTACAGTAATCAAGGGATTACCAGAGGCCTTTAAATAAAGAATCCAAGAATAAATTTTCAGCAGGTTGCTTTTGTAATGTACTATCAAAAGTGATTTGTTTCATCCTTAATTCAGGAAAGATTTATGACAATGTGTCCCTCCGGTTTTTATGCTGTAGTGGTGTTCATCTGAATAGTCACTTCCAGCAGACTAGACTTATTCTGTCTAAGAAACACATCACATTTAAAATATTATGTGCAATTACTTGGTTTCCAATTCAAGAAACGGAGGTATTGTTATCATACTCCCAGGACTTTGATATAAGTTGTAAGTAAAACAGAACACAGTGTAAGTTGTTATCTTTTCATGACTGGTTTAGATCATACAAATTCAAGTTTGCCAAGGCAGATGTGTTTTTGCAGAATGACAAGGGTAGGTCATATGGTAGCTCTTAATACAGTTTCATTTATCTGGACCTCAATTTACAAGGATCTGGAACAACATCCTATTACTTTCCGTCTAGTGAAAATGTGTAACTATAATGGTATGTAATGGTCTCAGTATTCATTCACTTCATTGCTGTCTGATAGTCAAATTGGAATGACAGAAACAAACTAAGTGGTTTTAATTCTTTCTTGGGGCTGAGGATATTCAACAGGAAGGATATTAAATGTCATGAGTCAGATTATCGCATCACAAATTGGAGTAATGTCACTGAAGTCAAAGTGGTGATTTACACCTGCTGAACTCTTTCCATAGCTTTAATGCTATGCATAAGGGCACCAGTTGCTCTAGTGCATAACTTCTAGTTCTTATAATAATTTTTGATTTGCAAATATCAGCAAGGGGAATTTCTGCTTGATGATAAACTAATTCTCATGAGCAATAACTTATTCTGAACAATCTTTCCATTGTTGAAATTGTAATGCTTTAGGACTCTAGAGGCTTTCTGTATTCAAGTTTTGATGTAAACTGGTTAATTTGGTGATTTTCCTAGTTTACTTAGTGGTATCCTCTAACTTTCTGAACTTATGAAATGTACAGGTCCAATGGGCAGGGATGACTGTTGGCAGAGGCTTTTAAAAACATCTGGGAAGTTACAGCTGTAACTGTACTGGGAGTTTTAAATCTCAGTTGAAAGTGCCCTGCTGACCTCAGTTTTTCAGCAGCCTGGGAACTACAGATCACTTTGTGAAAGAAAATCAGTTTTAGATGTCTCTAATGTAATTTATTCAAGCATTGCACTAAACCATTTCTTGTCAATAATGAAAAATGTAGCTGGTTATATATAGGCATCAAGTAGCACTTTGAAAAGATGAAAAGTGGGTGCCATGCCAAAAATTCAGATTCTTTAAAAGACTAATCCCATTCTGAGAGCACATTCAAAGCAGTTACAGGCAATTTTTAATGTATTATTCTGCACTGATACCCTTTCTTTTGAAATGTAAACTGTGCATGAACTTAACTGGAGAATAGAGTAATAGTTTTTAGATGACTGAAAAATACCAGGTTGGTACTTTTACTAACTTGAGGCAAATGGAATACTTTGACTTCTTATTTAGACTTTAAGCTCTGGCTGTGGACTGGAATGTGCTATTTGCTCTGTGTCTGGGTTGAGAGTGCGCAGTGATGTCCCAGAGACACAGTGATACCCCAGAAGCACAACCTGCCTCTGGTGCCGCTACTGCTCTGAGTCATGTCTTAAAAAGGTGCAGAGTACTTCTCTAAGTTCAGCTTGATGTGGGTGTCTGTGCTGCAGCTATGCAAAGTAGTACCCTCTTCCTCCGACCAGGCACACACACATACATTTTGCAGCAGCAAGGTCTGGAGGGAGGCCCTGCTACAAAATCCTACTGTTCAGGTAGCTCAGGGAGGTTGGCAAGGTACAGAAAGAAGGGATCCATCAATATTCTGCTTTGAGAGAATAGCCAGAGAAACAGATACATTTTATTGCAGGAATATGCCATGCTTTTTGACAGGTTACTAACCACAAGGCTAAATTCAGGTTGTGGTGTATACTGTGTGTGAGATGTTCTGTCTTCTGTATGAGCCTAACGTCTTTGTGCTTATGTAGCACATAGGCTCAATCCCACGCTCTCACACCAGTGTAATGAAGGACTGATCTACGACATACTTTGAAATAGTGATTGCAGTTGGATGGGATACCCTGCCTACCTGGGAGCTAGTAGTGAAGTGAGGAGCAATGCTAGGTGATTTTTTTTTTTCTTTTTAATCAATGTAGCCAGTTTCAAACTAGATTGCCCTTACCATGTCTGTACTGTGAGACTAGAGTTACTGTTGAGTCATTAGTTGTCATGTAACTACCGCAGTTAAATGAGAGTCCAGCGTTGTGAATGTAAGAGTCTACTTGAGAGGAATTTATTACCCAAGCTGACAGATCATGTGTCCTGAAGAGTTTACATTAGTAACTCCTCTTTTCTTGCTTTATGGAAAGTCTAAAAACATGGAGCATTTGATATGAGCATAAAATCTCTCAAACCTTGCTTTTAACATTGATGCTGAACAGTCTACCACACACAGCTAATGCTTGCATTTGTTCTGTTCTGGCTTCATGCAGTTCTGGGTGTAGTGTATGCAAGATACCTTCCTGCTCTTCTGTGGGGTAAAATAGCATGTTAAGCCCTGAGAAACCAATTCCCAAAGGCCATTGCAGATCTGGAAAGAGATGAAAAAGAAGTAAGAGTGTCACGAGAGAGGAAAAAGCTGTCATTTGGAGAGACTGAAACAACTGATCCCTGCTTCCGCACATCATCTTAATTTGTTACCTGAATCTAGAAGTCTAAACCCAAAGATCTGAACTTCTCCCTGTTGTGTGTCCTGCTTCCCCCTGCTTCTATCTTTATACCAAGCTCTTAAATCCAAACACATATTCTGGAGAATACCCAAGAGAGCTGAGGGTAGGGAATCGTTTCTCAGAAGGCCACAGGACTGAATGCTAGGTGTGCACATGGAGGTTCCAGCAAAACCTGTAGAGAGCTGTGAACCTTCTGGTTCATTCTCTCTCTCTCTCTCTCTCTCTCTGGACTTCTGTTAACTGTTAGCAAATAAGTGACATTGACAGTGTCCGGGAAGCAGAAGGCATGTCTGTCTACACTTGTATGGCTCCATATCCTCCCTCATTCCAGCAGTCCATTACTTCCTCTTTCTCACTTAAGACTGCAATTAGCACTTTTTTATGACTTTGAAATATTAGAAGGGGGAACCACAATTGATAGTAATGTAGATGCTTGAACTTTTGGGGAACATTCTTTTCATATAGTGATGGTGCCAGCTGCTTCCTTGGCCCTGTCTGGTTAATATTTTTTTTCTCTTGATGGCTTTTAAAACTGAATGCACTCTGCAGCTTAGACACTGAGTTTGTTTGAAGTCCAACCAGCAGTAGAATAAGTGGCTTAACCAAAGTGCTTTATTCTTCAGTAACGGGCAGAAGATTTAAGACTTGCTTTTCAGTAGTCTCTACCCAGGGTCATAACTAAATACCCCATCAAATATAATATGCTACAATATTTCATATTTTGCGGCTATTAACTGTTGCATCTAAAACCATCTAAATGTTAGAAGTTAAGAGGATAGTATTTTCATGAGGGATGTGATTCCCTCAGGTATGACTTTGTCAACCTAGCATTTCTTGATGGTCTCTTTAATTGGAAGTCATTGCTTTTGGCAGATCTAAATATCAGCTATATTATTTGAAAGTGCCTGATTAGGTAAGTAGCAACAATAATAAATAATTAAGATAAATAATAAAAGAACCCATTGTTTGAAGGTGATAAACGTGTGTGGTATGTTTCCTTTAGGGAAAAGCTGTGTTGATGAGCAATCAGTCTAATTAATGTTGGGTTTTTGGTTGGGTTTGGTTTTGTGGTTGTTTTTAAGAAGAAAATGTCCATATTATGTCTCAGCAACACACACACACACAGAGAAAAATATGGTCACATTTAAGAATGCTCAAGAAAATATACCAAATTTTAATTATTCAGGCCCAGTCTGTTTTTCTCCCCACCTTCCCCCCACCCCTGCCCCCACCATATGGTAATACACTGTTTTGCCCACTGGTTCTGTGTCCACAAATGGTGGACGTTCATTAGTAGGCCATTACTTTCCATGCTGAAAAAAAATAACCTTTATTTATCAACTTCATGTTGATGTTATCACACTGAGGAATTGCGTGGAAAGGAACCTTATAGTATCATAGCATAATACCTTGGTGCAATGTAGTGCTGGTACCCTGTCTCAAAAGGATGTGATAGAACTAGAAAAGTAGAAATGGTTGAAAGGCTCACCAGCTATGGAGCTTGTTCTGTGAAGGGAATGACTAAGACTCTAATGAAAGAGGTGCACATATTGCTATGTATAAAATCTCAATTGGCCTAGAGAAGGTCAATGCTTCTAATGCAAGATGAAGTGATCATCACACAGAACTAGCGTGCTCACAACAGAGTTAAATGAGTTTTGTGCAATGTACAGTTAGTCTGTGGAAGTCCTTGCCACAGGAGATGAATGTTGATGTTGTACACGGCTTCAAAAAGGATCTTTATGAAAGAGATGTTTATGTCTGTTAAGCATAAACCCTTGATCCACAAAATGCCTGAGCTTCAGTGTTGCTGGGACTGTTTTCTGAGTAAATATTATTATGTGCTACTGCCCTGTAATGACTATCCTGAAACATCTATCTTTGGTCTGATAAATTCTTGTAATGGCTCGAAACTAGTTAATTAACTGCAGAATTGTGGGGCACATTTAAATTTGTTCTAAAAACTTTAGAGAAGTCATATATACCACTGAAAAAGCTTCTCAGTCAAATTAGAAGTGGTGCATTCTACAAATAAGTTACTTAGTTTACCCTTTATGTGGTGCTTTTTTACTTTGTATTTAAGGACATTACAGAAATGTGTAAGAAATGTTAACACAGGTTTTAGGTAGGGTTCCTAAAGAGCTAAGGATCAAACTTTCAGTCTCTTTCCTCTCATGTATTGACACAACTTACTTAAGATTTACACTATAAATATGGAGGGTTAGCTGCATAGGTGTCTTTCTCTGCTAGGGCCTGGTTTGGTCAGAAACAATGCATTAGTGATATGAGCTGTTGAATAAAAAAATTGCATCATTCCTGTTTATGCCTCTAACTTTTTACTTATAGAAGTGGTTGTCACTGAAGAATAGGAAGGGAGTCCTGTCTCTCTTCCATGCAGGGAAACTCTTTAGGAACCTATTTTAGACTTTAAATGTCTAAATCATCTACATGAGTTGCATATCTGAATAGTTTTGTATATCTGGAGATGAGTGTCTTGACAGGAGTCACATCCATCAGTCTGATGAATTAGAGAACTGTTGGATTTGCAGGTTTCATATTTGGACTTAATCTTAGAAATTGTGTGAACCTGTGTTAAACAAAAGTTTTGTCTAAACACTTAAAATGTTTCTAAGTCTGAGCATATGAATTGATCTCCATAAACTGATTTCAATATAGTGAATAATTTTCTCAATATAAATGTTTTTGGTACTTAGTGAGCTGCAACAATGAAAAGATCAAAACTTCAGTACTGGGCAATTCTGCTTTAATCAATACAAAATTTGGGTTAGCTCTCTAGGCTAGAGTCTTAGAGCACGTACTGTAAAATTCAGTATTTGTGCTCTCTCTGTGGGTAAACTAAATGTACAAAGGCTTTTTTTTAAATGAATGCCATTTACAACATACTGAACCATAAAATTAGAGAATAAAAATTAGGTGATCTTTTATGGAAAAAAGTCTATTGAGCTCTACCAGGCAAATAATGATCTTATCTAATATTTGTCTTCAGGAATGTTGCTTTTAAATTGCAATAGTATTTATTTTTCTGTATTTGGGAGTGGAACCTTAAAAAATCACACCCAAACCTGTCCAACCTCTCCTGTACTTCTAGGCTTTTACAAATGATGTTACTAGCTAATTACTTCTCCATAGTAATATTTTTTCATGAATCAAGTCTGTCCTTAAGGATCCCCAAGATATTTTGAAAAATCTTAATCTTTGAGGTCTTAAAACACAATGGAAAGTGAGATAAGATTTTTATGCTTTTAATGAAGTAAGAATCATCGATCCTCAAAAGCCAGCAAGCAGGAAATCAGGAATTGTTTCTCTTAACTCCTGTATGGCAACATGTACGGTTGAGGAGTTGCATGGCTCTCAAGTTACTGATTTTTAATTTAAATATCTGGTAGGTGTTAAATTTGAAAGCTACATGGCTCATAAGTGCTTCTGCTGGTTACAACCATCAGAATGTCACTGAGCAAAGTAATTTAGCTTCCTTCCCACCTCTTCTAAAGCTTAATGGATTTTTAAAATCTTGGCTAAGTCTCTGTTTTAAGAACGAAAACCCAATTTGAGCTGTTCTATCAATCTGAATCTTTTCTTCCTTAAAAATGACACCATATGTTGAGAATTTTTGTTTGTCTTCACTTCTAAATGCTTCTAAATCATTGGGGTTTTTCCTGTTGGAGGAGAGATTTTAAAGAAAATAATAGTAGTTGAACACTGGAACATATCTTTTGATTCCATGGATTTTCCAGCACTTGAAGCACTTCAATCAAGATCAAATGACTTTCTAAAAGACATGCTCTATCTGCAGTAGAAATTATGGGGTTGTTAAAAGCTTCAGTTGATGAAATTGAAGATGTCCGCAGAGATGGATAATCATACACTTACTTCTCAGTTTCTATATCTGAATTTCTTGGAAGTACTGGGTTGATTGTCAGCCTATTCAGTAAGATTTCTTGAAAAAGTTCACAGAATAGACAATAGGCCATCACAACAGCCATAGAAACGTAGTCCTGGGACAGAACTCCTCCCACTGATGCCCTGAATACAGCCTGAATAAGGATTTGCTTTCTGGAATAAGACCTAACAAAGTGTGAATTGTGCTGCATAAATGCATTTCCAGTGCGGGGTTAGGCAGGAGGTCAAAGGATGAGTGCCATTCACGTAAATATGAGTGTGAAGTAGAAGAATTAATTTCAGTTAACTGTGCACAAATGAATCAATGGAATTAGTAATCCCAGCAAACCATTCGTTGCTATTTGCTTTTGTAATAAACACTTTTAATTAAAAGGAGAAATAATTCCAGCTAATTAAACTCTTGATCTGTATCTCTTGAATATTTCTTTCAGTACATTTTTGGATGATATCTTCAGAAATGTTCAACTTCGGTTTGTGTGGTGGGTTGACCCTGGCTGGACACCAAGTCCCACCAAAACCATTCTACCACTGTCTCTCTCTCCTTAGCTGGACAAGGGAGAGAAAATATATTGAAAGGCTTGTGGGTTGAGATAAGACCAGGGAGATCACTCATTAATTTCCATCATATGCAAAACAGACTCAACTTGGGGTAATTAATTTATTACCAGTCAAATCAGAGTACAATAATGAGAAAATAAAACCTAAATCTTAAATTGTCCTTCAGTTCTTCCTGGATTTAGCTTTTCTCCCAAATTCTCTACCTTCTCCTACCCCTGATAGTACAGGGGGATGGGGAATGGGGGTTGCAGTCAGTTCATCACATGTTGTCTCTGTCACTTCTTCCTCCTCATGGGGAGGACACCCCACACTCTTTCTGTACTCCAGTGTGAGGTCCCTCCCACAGAAAAAGTCCTTCACTAACTGCTCCACTGTGGATCCCTTCCATGGGGTTTAGTCCTTCAGGAACAGGCTGCTCCAGTGTGGGTCCCCTTGCAGGGTCACAAGTCCTGCAGCAAACCTGATCCAGTGTGGGCTCCCCTCTTCAAGACCTACAGGTCCTGCCAGGAGCATGCTCCAGCACAGGCTTCCCATAGTGACACAGCCTCTTTTGGGCATCCTTCTGCTCTGGAGCAGGGTCCTCCATGAGCTGCAGGGGCACAACCTGCCTCACCATAGTCTACACCACAGGCTGCAGGGGAATCTCTCTGCTCCAGTGCCTGAAGCACCTCCTCTCCTCCTTCCTCATTGACTTTCACATCTGCAGAGCTATTTTTCTCACATGTTCTTACTCTTCTCTCTAGCTGCTGTTGCACAGGTTGGGTTTTTTTTCACCCTTCTTAAATCTGTTATCCCAGAGGTGCTATCACTGTTACTGGTGGGCTTAGTCTTTGCCAGCAGTGGGTCCATCTTAGGCAAAGCTTCTCACAGAAGCCATCCTTGTAGTTGCCTGCTACCAAAAGCTTTGCCATGCAAGCACGATACAGTTTGATAACAAGCTAAGGTTTCTAGTGTCGCATGTTCAGAATGTAAATGGGGGAGACCTTGAAAATAGAGTTTATGCACTTGAATAGATGAACAGGTGCTGTTAGGCATAGGGGAGTTCTGTGAACCTGCTTCACTCAAACCCAGCTGCGAAGTTGATGTACAATTTGAACTCGCACTAGTGATTCTTTTTGTAATTGCCTAGTGTTACAAAATGTAAGCTAAATGAGTCCTGAAAGGCAGCTATATGAGATATTTCTACTGCTCTAACACATTTTAGTTGATAATCAGATCTCCTATTTATTACAGCTGTCCTCCATGCAGCTCTCTGAAACACAGGTCTGACCTTAAGTAGGCTGTTATGGTGATTTTAAAGTTCATGTTTTTGTCTTTAGAATGGTACCTGCTTAGGAATGGATCACTTAGTTTAACCCAGTCAATTACTAGTGCACCTGAATGAGAGAGTGTATTATCATTGTGTACTGATGGGTACATGTGCATGCTGTCTAGCAGTAATGGTCTGCATAAACAGTTTGGCATTTCAGCTTACCTGCAGATGAAAACATTATTTAGAAATGTATAGCAACTTGCTGTATTAGCTGGGAAAGTTCAGTCCACAAGGATCTAAACTGTAGGTTGCTGGACTTTATCTCTGCAGATCATGATGATGTCTTGTTGTAACTGGACATACCGAAACCTGATGCAGTCAGGCCAATAAAGTGTTGAAACAGTTCAGGGTTAAAGAATGCTGTGTGCTGCCTCACAAAAGGCAAAATTGATTCCATCTGCTCAAATTAAATGTTGATTTAGACCTTTTTTTTTTTTTTTAATGTAAACCATGCTTTTGAAAGAACTACTTGGTAAATACTTTTGGTCTTACTGTGTGGATTTAGAAATAAATTGGAGAGAGCTTCAGGTCTGTCTTGTCTTCCTTAGGAAAAGGTTTTCTTCAAGCGAGCAATGTATTTCAGCATAAATGTATACTATACAGCCCCTTTTGCCATGCTCAGCACTTTGTATACCTGATTGAGGGCTATTAAACTCAAATTTGATGTACTGGCAGAGTTGGCTGAGTCTTGTTTGACATAATTAAAATTCTGTGGTCAACTTTTTCTCCCTGCATTCCACAGCCAAAAAAGCCAATGTGTGCTTCATGAATGGCCTTTTTAGACAATCTATTTGTCTCTACTGAACTGCTTTTGTTTTTAAAAGATGTCTTCTGTACGATCATTTCTGAATGTCTCTTCAGTGTGAGTTAAACTGCTAATACAAGTACCTAGAGTGATCTGGACGTCTGTTCAATCTCAAGGAGCTTAAAGGTTCAAATAAGGGTCTACTGAAGAGCAAATCAGTTAATGGTTAAGACAAAATGTAGTGAGCCAAATAAAGAACCCACAGTTCACACAGCTGACATCATCCTATAATATCTCCCAGACAACACTGTGCTTTATAATGTGTTTGATGCATGGTTTTTTTTTTTTTTTCCCTTCTGTAGACACAAAGATTTCAATTGACTTGAGTGCTCCAGAGGCTAAATTCTCAAAGGTATCTGAGCACTTAAAGGTATTCATAGAAGTTTCTGGGATTAAAAACTAATGCCCAAGCCCTTCATTCCTGTTTGTGATTTTAGGGACATCTATTTTCATTCCTAGATACTGAAATACTTCAGAAGTCCAATAGGCAAGATGGTCTTTCATTTTCTGTGGGGTCTGTCAGGCACCTTTTTGCCTGCTACATAAAATGTCAGTGCGGAAAGAGGTGAGAAAAGAGTGGAAGCTGAAGAACTGATGTTACTGAGCTTGTTTACCCCAGTGAGCAATGCATTTGACATGTTTGGTACTTGTTTATGGTGATGTGATGTACAGGATGAAAAACTGTGACTGTCTGATGTTTAAAACATGACTTGATCTCTGACATTCTTACTGTTTATGCTGACAGCTAGCGTATAAAAGTCTCAGACATTCCCTTCTAGCATAATCTGCTTTCAGACACCAAAATCACTTATTGAGGCTTTTACCAGCTTTTTTCATGGAAGGCAATGATGACAATTGAATGCCATTTTTGCAGAAGTACCCTATTCCCTCAAATGGTGGTGAGGTAATTTTCTGTCAGTGTGCTCTCTGCTATTTTTTGTATGGTGGATTGCACTCTTTGAAGAGAAAATGCTCTCAAAAGGCAGTAAGGAAGGAAAAAAAATATGGGAGGGCTTCCTTCCCAGTAGCCTGATTAAAAAAAACAAAAGAGCAACATCTGAGTTAAGGTATAAAGCCCCCACCTGTTTGTCTCGCTGCTTCCTCTGTGTTTAGGCTGGGTGTTAGCGTGTGCACTTGCAATGGCTGGTTTTCAAAAAGCTGCTGAAGAAGTTCTGTTACCCAGAATTGTTAGCCTGGGAGAAGGCCACTGTTTGACAGCACTTCTGCCTCTTTGCCTGAAGAGTACTTGTGTGGCCACTGATCACCATCTACATAAGGCAAGAATCTTATTAACTGTAGTGATGTAGGTAGTCAAAACTTTGTTCAGCTTCTACATTAGTTTTGTTGTGATTTATCATGATGTAACCTGTCATTTAACTTCCACCATCATTATAAGTGGAATGTGATTTTTTGGCTGGTTACTTAGGCTAATACTGCATCATTGTGATGGTAATGATTAACTCCATATCTAGGGATTGCAAAACGAAATCTTACAGCAGTGATGAGTTACACTGCATAGAGCTATCTGGAAAATAGCTTAGCTACCTGCCCTAAATGTTGTAAGGGTATTAATATATTTAGAACTGAATTGATATTGACAGCTATTGTTTAGCAGTCCATTTTGTTACAATCTCCTTATGACATGGGTCAGATTTTGCATTGTTACTGCATTTTTGGGGCTCTATAAGCTTTTTTCCTTAAGGAATTAACTAGACAGCAATTAGCATATAAGGTTTCTGGTGTAATACAACCCCTGTCAAAATGTACAGGGTCTTAAGGAAACTGGAAAAAGCATTTAGTGTTGAGCCTCTTTTCAGAGTTTTCTTGTTTCTCTAGAAATGAGGATTTTAATGCTGATTTGAAATTGTGCTTGGTGTTGAAGACGAAGTGCATTTAGGGAAATATGCCTTTTATCACAAAGGGCATATGGGAAATTGGAAAATGTTGGTTTTGGTGTTTTCTCACAGTAAATCTAAATGCTATGAGGAAAAAAATACTAGGTCAAATCCCTTCAGATTTGCTACAGGAATGACAAACTGAAGGGGAAGCTCAACTACAGAGCTTACCAAACCCAAAAGGTGATTAAGCATTTCAGCTTTATTTTACTCTTAGTCCCATCAGTTATGTCTTCCAGCTAGCTATACTGATCACATTCTGGAAGAGGTGAGGGGTAAAATCTAGGGAGAAGCAGAAGAATACATCAGGGCATTTGACTTAGGTGACTTGCTTAGGACTGCTGTAATAATAATAAAGTTAACAAATTCAGTCTTTTTATCCTTCTAATTAGTAATATAATAATAAATTTCAAGGACCAGCTCCTGATTTGGTAAATGCAGAAAATTTATGGTTTTCCTTTTAAATGCATCAATCAGGATTGACATTCTGTAATACCACTAAATCCTGTCCAGAAAGATAGAAGTTGCTCCTTCTTTAAAAATATCATTCTCACTGTGAATAAATACGCTGTACATTGCTGCTTTTCTGTTGCTTTGCTGGCCACGCTCACTTTGAACTTGGTCTGTTTCTTCCTTTGTAATCACTACGGACAGTCAGGTCTCTCTTCATCTGTGGGTGAAGAT
>JAVHNF010017852.1:0-12863 GCA_034783455.1 Micropsitta finschii | reverse complement strand
TCCGTTGTGTGTACAAAAGAAACTATTGCATGCTAAGACAAGGGCAGAAATGTGGATAAAGCTGAACCAGGAAACAAAGCGTCAGTGAGACTCCAGTAAGAACTGGCAGATCCTTCTGTCTTTGCTTTTACGCTGTAACCTTCAATGTAGCTCCCTGCTCCAGTGCTTCCTCACAGTGCCTTTTGCAATGAACATGAGAGACCATGTGCTGTATTCAAAAAGTCCATGTATGATACAGATGCTATTTGCCATAGCAGTCTTGGTGGAAGCCAAACAGCACTATCACAAACAGACCAGAATGGGTGCACACTGCTGTGTTACTAACAGAACCACCACCAGCGATGTACCCTGTCTGAAATTCTTTACATTAAGCTGCCAGTAATTTCCAGGTAGAGCTGGAGTAAAGTTAGGATAGGATAACTTCCCATGCATAAAGGCAGAGGCCAAAATAACCTGGCTTTACATGGGACTTAGGGAGGAGCCCAGCTTGCAGTCCTTCAGCAGGGTACTAAGATTTATGGTCTGTTAGTCTGGCTCTGGGACTGCAACACAGCTGTTATGTTTGCTTCCCCTTGTGTAGCTAGACTTCTCTTCCTATGGCTTCCGCTCCATCACCTTTACACACGCCTGTGACAGCCCAGGGTAACTCTTCTCTGTTGGAGGGAGGGCAGTTTTCCTCTATGCTCTTACCGTGCATCGCCAGAAGACTTTCACCCCAGATAGCTGGGGACGGCTGAAGGGTTGGGTGCTGCTGCAGGATGGCTCGGCAATGCCACCCACTGGGCAGCATGGACCAGCCTAGGCACAGCACCAGGAGCAGGGACCCCACATCACTCATGGAATACAGCTCAGCTCAAGGATCTGGAGACATGGCCATTCTGTTTCAGACCTTCTCACTTACCCTCTTGTCCCCTGTTCTGTCGCACCCCTGGTCAAAATAGCTTTTCTATTTTCCCCTCTCTCTTTCAGTGCTGGGCTGTCAAATCACATTTCTAATTAGCAGCTCACAATCACAGTCTGGGAAAGGACCTTCAGAGATCCATTAGCCCACCTCCGTGTTTCCAAATAGGATTCACTAGAGCTACATGGTAGGGAGGATCTGTCAAATCATACTCCTTTTTCAATATTTTTTTCCATACAAATACACTTTTACACATGCTAAAATTGCATTTAGTTTTCTATCACAGTAGAAGTTCTTGTGAATGAGTGATGTGCTTAAGACCATAGACAGTTTGTGGGTTTTTGTTTTAGATCTCCTGCTAGTTACTCTTCCCTTTCCCTTGCCAACTTCATTTTTCTTTTCTTGCTTGAAGACACACCTGCTCATTTGCTGTTGTACTCTGTAAAGAACAGTGATGTATGGTTTATTAAGACAGCAGCTCAAACACAAGACCTTGATTGCTATAGGACAAGTGATTTATAGGTGTTCACTAATGGATTCCTTGTTGGAGACCTCTAGGGCCTCCATTTAATTTTGTATCAATGGCAAATTATGCTGAAGAGTCAGGTGTAACTGGCATTTGAGTTGCTTGATAAGTTCATAGTACAACACTCTTTAGCACTCCCTGAATTTGACTTACCATCAATCTTTACGGGACAGCATCAACATCATTACTGAGGTCCACATTTCACAGCAACGCAGAAGTAATTTTTTACTTACTGCACTCCTTGCCCATTCTCAGCTGATAACCTGTCTCCCCTTCAATGTTTTCACTTTCCTCTTACTCTGAAATGTTTTGATTCATTTCTGAACTACACAGCCAAATCACTACTAATAAGGCTTGGCATGTGCAATGTCTTAGGTTTTTCCAATTGATTATATTTTATCTTTCTATAAAGAACAGACACTGATTTTTCAGGGCATCGCATCTTGTCAGCTGATGAAGAAAACATGATCCAAGCATGAACCAGCCAGCTACCAAATGATGTTAAAAACTCTGATATATTGCATGGGTCATTACTTTTCTTCACACACAAAAGGAAGGTGGAATTGGCTAAGCAAACTGCACATATTGTGTCAGTGGTAATATTTCTTTTCTGACCAGCATTGAAATTGTCTACTTGTGTTGAGATACCGAATCGAAACTAATATGTGTACTGCAACACAATGTATACAGTTCAGACTACCTGGACTTGTGGAAAGTGTTTGACACTGTCCCCCATAACAATCTTGTCTCTGAACTGGAGAAGCATGGATTTGACGGATCATTCGGTGAATAAGGAATTGGCTGGATGGTTGCACTCACACTTGCAGTCATAGCCTTGATGTCTGGGTGAAAATCAGCAACAAGTGGCGTTCCCCAGGGGTCAGTATTGGGGCTGGTGCTGTTCAAACATCATTGTCGGTGACATGGACAGTGGGATTCAGTGCGCCCTCAGCAAGTTTGCCGATGACATCAAGCTCTGCGGCTCGGTTGATATGCTGGATGGAAGGCATGCCATCCAGAGGGACCTTGACACTCTTGTGAGGTGGGCTGATGCCAGCCTCATGAAGTTCAACAAGGCCAAGTGTGAGGTCCTGCATGTGGGTCAGGGCAATCTCAGGCACAGCTATAGGTTGGGTGGAGAATGGATTGAGAACAGCACTCGGAGAAGGACTTGGGGTGTTGGTTGATGAGAAGCTCAACATGAGCTGTGGCTGCCCCATCTCTGGCAGTGTTCAAGGCCAAGGTGGATAGGGCTTTGACCAACCTGGTCTAGTGGAAGGAACCCAGGCCTATGGCAGGAGGGTTGGAACCAGATGATCTTTAAGGTCCCTTCAAACCCAAAACATTCTGTGATTCTATGACTGTGCTGGTATTAAACCAGCACAAAAAAAGGAAGATTTTGTTTGTTTGTTTGTTGTTGTTGTTTTTAAATAATCCAGGGCTATGTTTAGACCAAGGAGACCTCAGTTTCTAAGGTTGGGGTACACTGCCTGTCTGTACCTGGACTCCTTACTGGGGGTCACACCACACACCTCAGAGAGCACCAGCAGATTATTGTAGGTGTACCCTGAATGTTTCTGAGTTGCCCCACACATTTCTGTAGGTTAGCAATAACATTTTACTTCTTCATAAAAATGTTTCTTTTTTTCATGTTTGGTCTGTTTTCTCCTTGTTGCTAAAGAGAAGAAAGGAGGTGAGGGCAGAAGGGTAAGCCCACACTAATCCATAAACACAATGGGAAAAATGTTTAAGAAACACCTAATTACTCTGTGGTTGTAAATCTCCCTTGCTTTCCTTGTAGTTCCAAAGTTGATGCTAAAAGATTTCCTTTCCATTCTAACTTTTTAAAATGACACCTGCATGTTTTTGCATTACTATACTGCCCACTATAATTAATATTTCCAGTGTGTCAATAAAGAATGGAAGCACTCCATGACTTCAGCCCTTCTCATGGCCATTCAGCTTTGGCTCTAAAAGCAGCACTACTTAAAAATACAGCTGAGTTTTACCGTGCCTTGTTTCTCTATTTCTATTTAAAGTGACCACCATGAAGCAGCAGAGAGGAAGGAGGAACAGTTAGGATATACGTTCTAAAGAACTGATGTTACGAGGGCCATCAACTGCAAAGCTAAAGCAACTGCAAGCACCTCTCTTTTCTCTTGGCTGCTGAGTATAGCACACACCTTACTACAGGGCACATTTACAAGAACTGCAAATCCATGCATAAAGACAACAAAATGCAACACTAGTGCCTTGTCTGTAAGGTGATATGCTACTGGTTTGATAGTTAGCTCTCATTGTGGAAGCCAGATATGAATTAATCTTCACCTTGACTACCTGTGGCATTGCTCTCCACCTGAATCCATCCCTGATCATTTTCTTGAAGGTATTTTTCTCTGATTTATCAAAAAAAGGATAAAACGGATCCTTTTTTTCCAAGATACAAAATTGTTGTTCATTCAATGGACTTTAACACTCATTCCGAAGCACTTACCTTTCATTTTTACTTTAATTTTAGGTTGAACTCAAGACCTAACAGTTTTATTATACTTATTTTTCTTGATCATTAAGAAATTACATAATCCTTAACACTTTTTATTTTCAAGTCTTCTGTCCTTGGTAAATCAAACTTACCATCTCTGCCAAACTACTATATCTTCGTGTTCCTGTGATGATTCCTTAGTGAATAGAGGCAGTCACCTCAACTGCATCTTAAAATACAGGATTATAAAAAACCGCTTGATATTTGGTCTGCAAGTATCTCTGAGTTTTCTTTGGTAGATAAGACTCTCAAATAGAAAATGGTTTATTGTTTTAGACTAGATACTACTAGCTGCTATGGAAAAAAAAAAAAGGAATTATTGGGGAATTAAAATAAAAAATCCTTTTTTTTTTTTTTAATTAGATTACAGCTTACCGAACTCAAGTATTCTACAATCAATGGAACAATACAGAAAGTATACTGTCCTGTAGAATCCATCCTTTAAACTGAAGTGACTCCTGTTACTTCCCACAACTTCATTATGTCCTCCTCCTCTTTGCTTCTGTACTTCTTCATTCCCACAACTAGAAGTTGTGGGAATGAAGCTAAGTGCAACAGACAGCTGGTGTGTGGATCACTGAGTGATACACAAGTTTATAAGACCTAAAGCATGCCAACTGCTTGGCTTGCTAAGAGGTCAGCAAGGTCATTCTGAAACCTTTCTTATCAGGAGGATCATTTTATCAATTCCCATCTTTCCTCCTGGAAGCTGATAGTCTTCCCAAAGCTTGTATCAAACTGCTTTATTTCCTCAGATATCTGTCCTTAGAAAAAATTAGTTTTAATGTGTCCTGTGAGTTTGGTATGTACTGGGGAGAACGGGGTTGACAAAGAAACGGTGCAGTCACATAAGCTTTTCTTTAAGAAGCCAAGTTGAAAACAGAAGTTACCAATGTTATGCCTAAATCTGAAATCTTTCTTAGAGGTTTTAATCTACACTTGATTTAAAAAATACATAAGCTGGATACTAATGTAAAAATCATCCATTAAGACTAAATATGACATCTGTAAGAAAGGATTAATTACTTTCGGTGTGTTAGCAAGCACAGCTCTTACTAGCAGATAGTGGTGTCCACCACCACTAGCACTTCTAGAATCCTCTCTCACTGCTCCTCATTTAAGTGATGGCTATTCCTGAGGTCAGAGACAAGCACCTGGTAAATCCATATGAGCATGAAACAGGTTTGCAGAACAAAAGTTAAAAATATATTACTGCTTGTATATTTTTGTATATATGTATATATATATGTATATATATGTATATATATGCTTGTATAAAAATACTGCTTGTTTTTACAGGGAAAAAACAGCCAAGCAAAACAATCAAACCAACAAAAGTAATTAAATGTAATTGCTTCTTCTACTGGGTCATTTCGGATCTTTTTGTCCGGAATACTGACACCTGAATCAGTATTTTGCTTCATAGTAGGCATAGTGTAGGGTATAAAATTAAAGTAAGCTGTGCATTCAAGCTTCCTATTTCCTTGTGTAAAAAGAAGTAAAACTTCCATGTGATGTCCTCTCAAAGGAGAGAACTGCTTGGAGAGCCAGCATAATTGTAACAGGCTAGCATTACTTTTTATGACTTATTGATTTCACTTATATTGCAGTCTTACCATGAGTTGTAATGACTATCTGTCCTTTATTTTTATAATCATAGAATCATAGAATAGATAGGGTTGAAAAGGAGCTTAAGATCTTCTAGTTCCAACCTTCCTGCTCATAGAATAGTTTGGGTTGGAAGGGACCATTAAAGGGCGTTTAGTCTAACCCTCACTAATGAGCATCACAATTGAGTAGTTCTGAGCGGAGGTTATCTTCAAGCACAAAGTAGTTCCACAAAAGCAAACTAAGCAACATGTTTAAAATTAAGTATATGTGATTTGCTAGTTTGTGGCTTAGCAACTTTTTGGTTCCAAGCAGATGTTTATCACGAGGGCTTGTCTCAGTCACTCTCTTTGCTAGGTATGCAACATTGTATAGCAGAGAGAACAGTAAGTAGTGTATAATACAATGAAAAGCAAACTATAGTCATGCTGCAGTGAAGTTTGTAAATGGAAGTATTTCATAGTGAGCAAATCGGGAGGTAAAAGTAGCCGTAAAAAAGTTAGCAACTTCCTTGTAAGCTACGTTGTCTTTGGAATTAGACAAAACCAAGAACACTCGTATGAATTAGTCACAGTGTCCTGAACTGAAACAGCTTTAAAAGTGAAAGTGTATCTTGCATTCTGGGATAGGCAGAAACAGAGCTAATCTTGGCCAAAATTGGAAGATATGTCTTCCTCTTCCATAAGGAGTTAATTTTATCAGTTTGTAATGCATCCTTCTGAGATGTCAATCATACTTTGTAGGCTTTGACACTACATAGACTTAAAAAAAACCCCAAACAAACAAACAAAAACAACAACAACAAAAAAAAAACCCAAACAAAACAGAAACCAACAAACTGGTAAAATATTGAGTATATAAATTTCACAAATCATGTAAGTTTTTCTTTCAAAGGTCTAGCTCAACTTAAAAATCTGAGGTCTTTGGAAGGAACAGTTTGTTTTGAAACTTAAAATGTTGAAAAGTTTCATTTGCAACCTGTAAATTTTGTGTGACATTTAAGAAAGTCATTAAAAATGCTTTCAACATCTGGTATAATTGGAAAAAAAAAACAACAAAAACAAAAGCATAAATAAAAATCCCATCCCCAAAGGAATTTGGTCTCTTAGCCTTAAATGTGTGTGGCTGTTATTTGTTTATTAGGCTATACAATTAAGTACATAAGTGTGAAGAGTTTTGAATGTTAAATTTACCACTGGAGGGAGCCCATATTCCATAAATGCTGTAGAACTGTAGGAAAAAAAAAAAAAAAAAAGGATTATAATTTTAAAAGGAAAAAATAGTGCACTTTTATAATACATTTTTTCCTGGTGCTGACTTTACATGTATGCAGAATTTCTGATATACTTCCTATACTTTTTATTGCTTCCACATAATGTGGAAATTAAAGGTCAGAAGTCAAAATCTGAGTTACCTGCTTGGGATATAGCTTTTTCCAAACAGACACTTCGTAAAAAAAAATATAACTGCCTTATTTTTAACGCTGGAATAAATAGGTACACCACTAGAGTGTAGTTCCAGATTTGCACTCTTTGAATTTCTTGGTATATAAGCCTTTGACTATCATTAAGTTTCATTTTTCATAGCGGTAATAATCTTCTAAGATAGGTGGACTTGCCAGTATGATTTTTCATCTTCTAAGCCCTCTGACTTTTTAAATGTGATCTGGAGTTAATCTGTTCTAAAGCAGGGTTCAAATGTCTAAAAATGTTACCAGTGTAATGCTGTTTGTCATCATCTTATAATAACCAGTTGACAGGCAAGAAGCTATTAAAGCTTTCTTCTCCCTTGTGGGTTATTCGAATTGTCATTCTCCATTTTTGTAGCCAGTGTACTCAAACCAATTTGTGATAACACGACCAGAAATCTAAATTCAGTAAAGAGTTCATGCTGACATTGTTATTCCACTCAAGAGGCCCAGCAGGGAGAAATGCTGCTATAATTCAGATAACATGATGAAATGAGATTTTGTATCACAAAGACTTTGGTGGATAAAGAAACATAAACATCTCCTCTTTTTATATAAATTAGAAGAAGATGTGGGGTCATACTGAAGTTGCATCTACTATTTGTATTTAACTTTTGCAGCCAGTTCAGCTGAATTGAGGGTTGGAGAGATGGCTGAATTACAATATGTTCACTCAACACATATTTTAAGAATTTAGATTTACTTTGGCAGGTAGTTTTTATTTACAGTATTTGAAGTAGGTCAGAAGAAAAGCATGCAATGAGTTATATTTATCACAGGGAATACTTTTAAAGTAAATTACCTAATCCTGAAAGAGTTTTAAGTTTCTATTATTAAAGTGATATTGATTTGCTGTATATTTTAGAGAATCATTTTTTGGGAACATGCCACAGAGCAGAATATCCTTGCTCTTAGCAGTGAGACCATAGACACTAACAGTAGTTTATAGTAGAAAAGCTCATTTCTTACTTACTTTTTTAGCATTTTATTTCAAATATTTTGTATCTTGATGTAGGCAAATAATTTTAGTCATTCTTGTTAGTTTGTACTGAAAAGAAACATGTACTCAGACGAATATCTGCAAATTTTAGTGAAGAAAATTGGCAAAGCAGCAGATAAAGAAACTTAAGTTTAACTAAACTCGAATAAAGTTAGTATAAGAATTGACATGGGGAGTTTCTGAATGTTTCGCAGATTTCAAGATCAACAATGGTTTCAGAGTGTTTCTTTTTTGTTTGAACAGTTAGAGGCTTTGCTGCCTAAAATGTGCTATTAGCCAAAAGGGAATTCGATTTTCAAATGGCTGTGCGACCTTTTCTTTAGTATCAGGTACATTTATCCTCAGAACAGCTCTTCAATGAAATGTAAAATACAGTAAATAAAATATCTGGCTTCTGTAGTGCTCTTTTGATGTAGATATTTCAAACAGTTCAACCAGAGCTTCTTTTCATTGGGAAAAAGTAGAGAAACTGAGTTGTAAAGCTGAAGAAAACCCAAATAAAAACAGTATTCCTGGAATCCTGGTCTAGCTTGATTCATTAGACTGCATATCTGCATATCACCATTTCTGCATCCTCACATACTGTGGAAAATCACGATTAAATCTGCTTAATATCTCTAAACCTTCATTTTTTTTTATTAAAGCAAATCTGCATTATTCTTCCATCTCAGCAGCGGGTTTAGTCTTCCTTCCTTAGTGAGTGCATAGCAAATGACTATTGGCAGTGTTTTCAGTATTGTTTATATCTTTGCTTCACAAGTATCAAAAGATCAGTTCCAAATTAAGGGGGGGGGGAAAGAAGAAAAAAAAAAAGAAACTGGATGAGATCTGAGAAAGAAGATGATATACCAGAAACTGTTATTTTTTCTTAAGGAGATACAAGAGGCCTTTGTGACCTTGACCCCTACCTTGGTGTTCCAAGGTGTTTTCCTGCTTGAGCTAATGACTCTGACTCTCTCTCTGTCTCAGGAAATTTGATATGAAAATCTTCCTCTGTTTTCTTGAATAACTTGTGGAGTAAAACAAGGAAAGAATTGACCATGACATTTTAGAAGTAAAGCTCATACCAAAGTCTATTTCTAAAAAAGCCAACTTTTTATGTTCAAAATTCAGCTTTCTTTTTCTGAGCAGAAGGAGGAAGAAGGCTAAAAAAAAAGAAGGAATATCAGATTTTATTGAAGACAGCTTTCTTGCAGGGGAGCACAAAAGCTGCATGGGGGAATGACCACACGACTGTGTATCCCAAATACCATGAAATCACAGTAGATACCTTCTAATTAGTTAAGTCACTTGAAGAGAAAGACTAAATTTCTACCCTAACCTAAAAGAAAAAAATCACTTCCATATTTGTCTTTACAGTTGATATATCATTGAGAAGTTGTGATTTTACATACTGTAAAAGACCAAACAGTTCTCTTCAACAGGTTTTTATCTACCAATTGCTAGTGCTTTCCTTTAGGCCCGGACATTTTTTGCTGATCCCAGACATTCTTCAAAGATAAAGGTCTAAACCAGAATGATATCCTTTCACTGTGCTTGAGATAGTTTTTTTTGAATGCTAGTACAAGCTAGAGGCAACAGAAACAAAAATGAAAAACACCCCTAAGTGATGGGCACTTAGAATTAGAAACATGGAAAAATTTGTAGCCCCAAATGTTAAATAGATTTAATTAAAAAAAAAAAAAAAAAAAAATAATTACAAAGCCACCCAAATTTTCAGGATGAAACTAAGAATTTCTGCATATATAATAGCACTCCATTCCTTTGCACTTGAGCACAAATTAAAGCAAGGCTGAATTTGGCTGCACAAGGGAAGAATGTGTTTTTCAAAATTCACCCAATTGTGTTGCAGTGACTTTCTGAACCTTGGCCATATGCGAGCTCTCTGCTGCTGAGATGTAAGATGCTTAATTTTTTCTTCTCATAAGATGTCATGCCTGATTTAAGATTAAATGTGCACATAAAAGCTTCTGGTTTATTGTGAATTGCAGCACTTCGTATGTGACATAAAATTCAGACTTGAACCCTGTATGTTTTGGGGACTTTTTTGAAGATGTAGAAGAGTTAGTATAAATTGATTGTCCTAATTTGAACATAATATGAACATTTGTGTATTTTAAAAAATTTGATTAGGCCTTGTACTAAGTGCTGTGGCAAGCATATCTCAAAGTGAAATTTGATAAAGAGGAGAATGCAGTGGTTTGTTTGGGAGGACATCTAAGTGACCTGAAATTATTGAGTAGAATATATAAGTGGTAGGATTTTTTTAAAAATCACAATGAAAGGTTTCTTTGGTTTTGTTGCTGGTTGTATCGGTGAGTCATAAACAAGCAAGTTATAACCTCTTTGTGTCTGACTTTTGTAATATTACTGTAAATATCTAATTCACAGATTGAGCTAAATTAGTGTTTGGAAATGTGTTAAAGTCTTTTAATTGAACTGTTTCTAAAATCATGAGGTATTAAAAAATTGTGTGAAAATGCAGCTGTTTAAAGTAGGGTTGAGAATGTTTTTTATTTTGTTTTTAAATTGCAAGAGGGAAAAAGTAAGCAACTTAAAAGCTATGTAACAAAAGAATGAAATGGAAACCCAAATTGTGCAGCCATCTGCAGGGCATATTTTAATGACTATCACTGAACTATTTTTATGGGTTTTGAATCTTTTAGAAAGCCAACTGTTACTTACAAGCTGGCCTTATTAAGTGAGAAGGGATGGCTGTGGCTTTGGTATCTAGATGATGAAGCAAAACAAACAAGCCATGTGGATTAGAGATTTAGGTAGTTATATGAGTTGTTCTTTGTGACAGTATAAAGGAAATGAATGCAGCTTTCTATTTTAAAGAAATCAAGCAAATTAAAGGGTCAAAATAAGGTGTTAGATATATAAGTTCATATGAATACTGCTATTTCAAAATAACAATAAGATAATAAAAACTTTTAAGGACATGGGTCTTTAAAAGGACTGTGGTTTAAATAACAGCTATAGCTTGCTTATTAGCAGACTAACAGATGTTCCTTTCCTTCAAAAACTGTTTATTTATTTCTCTGGCACTGTGGAACAGATTAATTTTTAAAAAATACCTCTGTTTCCCGAGTTCTTCATTAAGAGCACCAAGGACCACTAAAGAATCACCAAAGCTACATGGGTTTTAATTTATCTCTGAATAGCCCTGTGTCTTACTGATTAGGGGAACCCTGTCATCCTTTCACATATACAGGGGAGTTCTGCAGCTTGCTGTAATCTGTGGCCTACAGAAGGGTAGGGGCAGAAGTCAGTCCCAGCCTTCTGTCCACAGACTCACTCAAAATATAATTCTCAACTTAACAATACTTAGCTAGGTTTTAGGAATATTGAATTAGAGACTAGAAATGTGTTTTGTGGCGATAAACGGGTGATATTACTAATTTAGGGTGCATGATTTAGTTATGTGGCTACTATAAGACATTTGTCATATCAAACAAGAATACTAAGGATTTGGTTTCATGGAATTTTTAGAAAGTCTGCTCAGTTTGGAAACCTCATTTATGTTACAGCACTTGCTCATCTGGGTCCCACTATAGTGCCCATTACACAGAGTCTAGCAAGTAGCAATACAGAAGACAGGACAAAATAACAGGAAGGGCATGGAGAAAGAAAATCCTTTCCACTTCTCTTCATCTAAAGTGAGATGTGCAGACTAATCCTTTTCAATTTCAATTTGCAGCCTTCACTGTGAGCCAAGATCTGACAGGGGAAGATTGACTGGTGCTATTTGGTTACCTGACTGCAGGAAGTTATATACAGGACACAAGAAACGACCAGTCACAATTTCCTCTACAAACAGAATTTAGCAGAGGAAAAAATAAAAAATGAACAAAGCTTAAAAATAGAATGGTTCCAAGCAATTATACATGAAAAAATAAAGGATTAAACAGAAAAAAGGGAAAAGAAAACACAGAAGCAGCAGCTACTTAAAAAGTAGACTAGGGAAATCAGAAACAAGAAAGAGGTGAATTCCCAATGTGTTTGATGCCAGAAGATCCAGAGGGCATATTCAATGAGGATCTCAATAAAATGAGGAATTTCTAGGCCGTGAAGACATTAAAATAGTCACAAATAACTTGCAGAAAAGATTTTAGCATGGGCTGTATAAATCTTCTGGAGATCCAGAGAGACACTCGAGTTGTAAACCCACATCATCATCTCATCAATGCAATCGCTATCCACACTAACTAGTTTACAGCTAGTCTGGCCACATCAATCAGCAATACAGTTAGCTCTTCAGTCACACAGACTGCCATCTGCTCACATTGTATCACAAGCAAAAGCATATTTCCACTGATACACTGTGTGGGTGCAGTCCCACAGCACTCGAGCCAACACAAGGTAGGGCTGCCATGGCCCCCAGCTAACTTGGCAGCACAGTCCTTGGCTGTTGCATCAGCATTGGCACTCAAGCGATCACATCAGTTCAAGGAGCTGCTGTAGATGACAGAAGAAGCAATTGGTTTTCCATGGATCAGCTGCCTGAGCTGGCTCACTGCTCTGTCACACTAACAGCAGCACTGGCTTGAAGGAGGCACCAAAACAACGTGGCTGAGTTTAGGACGGGAAGACTGTGGCAGATTGGCTCAAATTACCATGAAACTCAATATGCAGCAACTAGCCTCCAATCAGTTTGCACCTACACCCATACTGGTCATCCAGACCACAACCATAAATATCCATAAGCCAGCACTGCCATCAAAGGTAGGAATCTGTTGCCTGTAAGTTTCCTCCCAATGCTGATCCCATCTGTGTGCTGCCACAAAGATGGGTATGATCAGAGATATGATCCTC
>JAVHNF010017841.1:0-10393 GCA_034783455.1 Micropsitta finschii | reverse complement strand
TCACACCAGGGTAGAAAAGTGACCTTAGTTAAAAATAACTGAGGAGGGGGTGTATGCTTTCTGTAACCCAGATTGAACCAGAGCATGTAACCACATGTACCTGTATTGCCAAAAAGTCAACATGAGGGTAGGAATGGATGCTGAGGAAAGAGGGGGATGGGATGAGCTGCTTAAACAACTACCAATGTAAGAGATGCTCATCAAATTACAGCAGGATTGCTTCCTCTAAGAGGAAATGAATCCTGTGCATTAGCCTACAGAAAACATAAGCAGCTGAAATCATCTTAAGGGAAATTAGAGCTATTATTGGAGCATTGGCAGCATGCAAAGAAATATGTAGATGAACCTTCCAGTAATTGTATTGTATCCTTATGAGCCAGTACAGATAAACATGTGATTTTAGTCCTCCTACAGCAGCCAACCATTAAACAATGATAGTCAGCTTTAAACACTGGGGGCTCATGTACTCCTAAAATAAATCTAAATAAAGTTCAATTTGTTTTCTCCCAATAGATAAATTATTTCCTTATTTCACTCTTTCATCTAAGAAATCCCTCTCTAATCTGAGGGATTCTCATTGAATCAGTCATCTGGGTTGAACTCCTCAGACCTGTCAGTTGCAACTGGATTTTATGTAATGAAAAAGTTATTTTTCCATAGGCTTTCTAGAAAATACTGGATTAGTACTAATCTAAAAAACTAATTGAGGTGTTAATGTGTGAGACGGGCATTATTACTGTGAGCTATTTCCCACCTAACAGTCGAGAATGTAAAATTAAGGTTCACTGAAGAGAATTTAATCTAAAGGTCCACATCTGTTTGGAATTAGGCCTTTTGGAATGGATTAAAAAATGCTTTGCTATCATCTCTTCACCTTCCTTTAGGTGAAATATTTTTCCTTCTGTACTGCATTGTGGATTTTCTTTTTTAGGGGTGTGCGTGCAGTCTGTGTGCACAACAGCAATCAGATCGAACACCTGGCTTTATTGAAACTGCAACTAGGGGCAAAACAATGGTGGACAAAATGAAATCTGGCATAAAATGGTAATTTGTGAACATTCATCATGGTATAATGAGGTGCATTCTCAAAGTCAGATGCACAGGGTAAATTTGCACCTGAGCAACTTTTGTATACCTTATGGAATTGGAGGAAAATACATGCAAGATTGTACGTTTTTCTGGCTGTATTGAAGGTTTCTAGAAAAAGAGCTTTCTTTCCGAACAACCTTTCAGTTTCTCAAATGAGCTCAAATATGTTCGTTCTTCAGCACCTCATTTGCTCCAATGTTTTTGCATTGGTGTTGCATTTAGCATATGGACAATGGGAATAAAATGTGATTTGTCAGTTGGTCCTGCATCCCTCATGGCTCTGCTACATTGAAGGGCTTTGCTGCACAGTTGCCTTTGCTATGGGTTTCCCTTCCATATTTGTTTGATACCTGAGGGGGTAATGTTTAATTCAATACAATTCTGTACTGTACAATTTTTTTCATTAGGTTGATTTTAATTTATAATGGCAGAGACTGAAAAGCATGCATTCATTTCTGCTGAACTGTCTTACATTTGTGGCATGACTTTCATAGCCCTCTTCTTTCCTCATTTCCTTGTGAACTCAACAACACTCTATTTATGGGGAAAGCTATTTTGCTAATTTGGAGGAATTGATACGGCATGTAAAGACATGAATGTGCACTTTGTCACTTTACTCCCTTGCATCACTAACAGCAGATGATCATGAGGAGAAACCACCAGTTTTTCATACTGTACTGTGAAAGCGTTCTATGAGTACAGACCAGCTACAGATGGAAGTAGTTAGGGCTAGTTAGAAGGTAAAAAATGCATCTCAGCAAGGGTAGGTGCCTAAAGATGAAGCAAGCAGGCAGAAATTAAGATAGATTGCAGATTAGTGTTTCAAAGGGGACTCTACTTCTCTGCAGAGGGTAACATTAAAAATAATTTTGGGATTATAATATTTGTGTTTCTCAATTTCTTTCACTATCAAAATTTAATTAACTTAATATCTAAAAGAAAAGCAGGCCACTGTCCTAAATCTATGGTTTTGGGACAGACCTGTGAAAACTATTAACACCCAAAGGCTTTCACCAAGACTGAAATTGGTCCACTCCCATTTTTTGTATCTCTCTTGTGGTTCCTTCTCTGTCTGCAGCCCATCATTTTCTGCTTCTCATTCTTGTACAGCATTTGACTCCTGTCTGTGATTTATGTACTTTTAAGTCTTCTTCATTTTTTTTTTTCCAGTCTTTGCCCTATATCTTAATTAGTGTTGATTTGCTGCTCTGTAAGACATGGAGCTGAATTTTTTATATTAAAGACCCGTTTTGTCATTGTGTGAATGTAAGAAATCTAGCCATTTGTGGCAGACTGTGCTTCCTTACCATGCTCTTATATTGCTCATATATTGCAATGACATGAGGAAATCGTAAAAATACTTAGAAATGTTGCTTTAGCATAGGCTAAAAATGAAAGAGCAGAGGATTTGTCAGCTCTGCTTTGTAGCAGCCTTGCCATTAAAATAATCCTTGAAAAGATCACTTTTAAGGCAGCTTTTAACATTGGGTTGGCTGTGTATGTGCGCAGGAAATACCTTTTCATAAGGCTTTGTAAAAAAATCAACCTTTTAAAAATTATTGTATAGTTTTTGGGGTTGTTCATTTATTTAACCCCAGACAGAAAAATTGATGCCCAGTGAGGTTATATAATGCACTGAGCCATTTTGATCAATGCCAGGAGTGCGGCCCATTGCCAGTTACAGTCCTGCCATACTTTATCCGTCACTCTCTCTGCCCTGAATCACACCTGATTTGCCTCTACACTGTACAGATGTGTTAAAGCCATCTACACAGCAACTAGTTTTCCAGTGCTAGTAGTAACATATGCGGTGCTATTCTTAACCAAGAAGCATAAACAATGTCCTCATTTACCAGCTGGTTACCATTCACTTCAGTCCATCAATTTTGGGGACATTTCAACTAAATTATATAAACTTTATTTTTCCTTGCTGTTGTTTTTTCATCTGTGTTTGTTCAGTTTTGTGATCTCTTGGAGTGCACAGGAGATGCATGGCTAGGAGGGGTTAGCAGGGACAATGTCACAAGTTAGGTATTCACTCTGCGAAGTTTATCCACAACAAACAGCCTTTCCTTGGTTCCCCTAGTTACTCTGAATGGATTTAAAAGTTGGTGTACTGCAATTAAACTGTGAAGTGCTGCTTGTCATTGCCGACTGATGGCTACAATCATGGAGGGAAGCTGGAAGTTGCTAACAGCTGCAATTTTGACTTCTGTTTTGGATACTTAGAGGAGGATAACCAGCTCCTTGTCCGTCTTTGTAAAGCTCCAATAGGAAGAGGGAAGAGGATCAGTGAGCCTCTAAGGATAACAATAAGAATTTGGGTCAGGCAGAGGGAACAGGTGGCTTGGTGAAATAATTCATTTATAAAAGCTTGGCTGTTGGCCAAACATGAACACAGCATGATTTGGGTTTAATCATGCTTAGGACTGGAGTCTTGTCTACGGAGATCCACATGGCAGGATGCAGGATGCCAAAGTGCACTGAATCCTGGGCCCGTATTGTCAGCAAGACAGAGCTCTCCACTTTTTTGGGATTTGAGTCTGAAGAAAACTAGAGCATTTGGTATGGGGGAACATGGAAAGTTCACAACTGGGTTAAACCACCTGTGTAGGCATAACCTCTGGTTCTCAATTTGATGGCTAGTCCAGGATACAACTGTTGCCCAACTTGAATTGCTTCCTCTTATTAAAAATGTGCTCTTAATAGTTTGTAACTTGTACATTTCATAATATTAAAAAAGACAAATCAGGGTTTTTTTGGTTTTGTTTTGTTTAGTTTATTTTTTTGTTTTTTTTTTTTTTGGTAGGAGTTTTTCTCATACCCTGAATTCCTCACAGAGTTTTTACAAAGCATTAGAAGGTTACATTGGTCTGGATAATTCCAGGTGTTTGCACAGCAATGGTAAACATGCAGAGTTCATCCAAGTTTACTCAAGGCGAACATTTGCATTCAGTCCTTTCTTTCTGTGATAACTGCATGTGATTCCCACCTACAAACAGTTAGGAAAGGTTTCATTTAAGTACCTCATGTGAAGAGTGCTATTTCTCAGGATCATTATAGCAGGTATGACCTGAAGACCAGTGTTAAGGTCCTGGCTACATGGGTAAGTAAAAGATAAAGCAGAGAAGTGATTTAATTGTTGAGTCTGTGCCCATCACCTGCTGGCAAACAGCACTGTCATCAAGATGTAAGTGATAAAATCTGTTATAAATAGAAAATTCAGATTCCTTCCTGCCAAAAAATGGAGAACTGGCATAACTGTAATGACGGGATCTCAAACATGAGCTTATTCTTGCAGGCTGATGAATTTTCAGTAACTGATCATGTGCACGCATTTGGCTAGCTGCAAATATGTAAGGGCAAGGTAAAAACCCAACAAAACCCGAGCAACAAACATAAAACCCAGCAGAAACTTGGAGGAAAGAGTTTTCAGCTGACATGTATCTTCCATCTGCAGTGAGCTAAAAATGTGCACTAGATCAATTACTAATCCGTAAAATCTCAGTTATAAATCTGGGTCCTTGGTGACAAAGTTTTAAGTAAAATGTAAGGATATGGCAACAAGGACTCCTCTGTAAAAGAAAGTGTATGATATATAGCTATATATAAGAGAAACAGGAGTTAGATGGAATATAATTGTTTATGTATACCAGTGTGGGAGATGGAGACACATGACATCTGTTAGGAGTGCATTACTTTGGGCATTAGGCAATTCCATTTCTTGGGTATTAGGTAAGCAGTTATTTTTTCTGCCAGCTAAGGGCTGATGGGTGCCATCTGATAATAACAAGACTTTCACTTAAGATGCTGTAAGCTCAGCTGTATAAAAATAGTATCAAATCAGAAACAACATAGTTGAGCGATAACATTTTTTCCATATGTGCTGAATTTTAAGTTACAGTGACACTATGTATGCTTAGCTGTTTGTTATTCCTAAAATACAGTCCATATTAAAATGATATTTGAACCCTAAAGTCTGTATTTTAGTTATCATGGAAAACGTTGTGTTTGCTTTATTAAGCAGTCTAAGCAACCTTTTATTGAAACTGAGATGACTTCTTTTTGCGCACAAACTTTGACATTACAGATCACACTTGTCTGGGTGACTATATGAAGATTTTGGGATACACATTTAGGCTTCTGGCTTTAAAAAAAATTACCGTAATCTAGTTAATGCTGTTACATGATTTAGGATTTCCAGTATTTTCTACTTTATTGCTTGTGGAGAGATATTTGTTCAAGAATAGAAAATGCATGACGCCTTAAATATAGCTTTAGCACTTGGTGGTTGAAAAGCACTTTGCTCAGGGCTCCTTGGACTGACATTAGAGACATTTGGAGTCATGCCTGTGTTTTATGGCTGTTGAATTTGCTTTTGTAGCACATTAGACTGATGAGAAGACAAATCTAAAATGAGCATATAAGCCTTCTTTGGGTATAACTAACCCTTTCCCTGAGTATAACACGAAGAATTGCAGTTAAAGACCATACTGTGCACATGTTTTATTCTGTGAAGATCTCTTATTTGTAAGAGTCTTCTTGAAATGTGGCTTCTGGTTTCTTTACCTGTGAGAACTTGAGTTAGGCATCAACAGCTGACACTGAGCTGGGTAC
Organism: Micropsitta finschii; assembly: GCA_034783455.1. Taxonomy (NCBI): domain Eukaryota; kingdom Metazoa; phylum Chordata; class Aves; order Psittaciformes; family Psittacidae; genus Micropsitta; species Micropsitta finschii. Next base: position 4,687 of record JAVHNF010017841.1, on the reverse strand, counting down.
TGAGAGTTGCTGTTTACTTGCTGTTGCCTATGGATCTGCTTGTTGACTATTCCACCCTGAAGAAGTGGGTCTGGAAAAGGGGATGCTGAATTCTGCTCCAAAACCCTGTGACAGAGACTCTCCTCCTGTCAGGTTCCTCAGCTCAGCTGTTTTGTTAGAGAAGCAATCTGGTTAAGAGTGAGAGGCCTCTATTTCAAGTCTTTTATCTGCTTGATTATTTCACCCTGAAGAAGTGGGTCTGGAAAAGGGGATGATGAATTCTGCTCCAAACCCCTGTGGCAGAGACACTTCTCCTGTCAGGTTCCTCAGCTCAGCTGTTTTGTTAGGGAAGCAATCTGGTTAAGAGTGAGAGGCCTCTATTTCAAGTCTTTTATCACTTATTTTTTTTAGCAGAAAGTAACATACTGCTTGAAAAGGAGTCCAAAATCTGATAAGCAATAGGAGCTTGAATTTCAATGCTTTTTGCTGTCTGTGGAGAGAGGAATTCTAGCTTTGCAAGTGACAGTGTTATGAATAGTCAAGCACTTACCAGAACACTGGCACTGTATGGATGCGCGGGAAAAGCCAGAGAGAGTGAGTCAGCATGACCTTGGCTGCTGCCAGAGGGATGGGTACTGCATCCAGCCTCAACAGTCATTGACATGGGTTGGGGTCTTTAGTGGGAAAAGCCTCCGGTGAAATAAAATTCACTGGAGTAACTGCTGCTGGCATGTGTCTGACAGGTGTCACCTGTATATAGCAGGAATGAGAGCAGCAGCATAAAAGAATTTGTAGTTATTAAAAAGTAATTTCATTAGTAAACAGGCCTAGTTCTTTGTTACGCTGTGAAAGAACAGACCACACTCAGTTAATGCAGAAACAGTCTGAAAACTCAAAATGCTGCTTGTTTCGTGAGCTGCTGTTTTGCCTACTAGAGATCAGCAGGGTGGGATAAATTGTTATTTATTGCATGACAGGAGCACCTGGGGATTCTGTGATGCCTGGCACAATGAGTTGCGGGCACATAAATAGAAGATTTGTAATCTTCTATTTTACAGTGGAAATAGACAAACTTGTCAGGGATTTGCTGTTAAGAAATAATAAGGGAAATTTACAGATGAGTAATAGAGGTGCAGAAGCTGTGGAGAGATTGGCTGTTCAGCCATAATTTCACAGGAAATTTTTAGTTAAATCACAAAGAAAACAGATTTTTCTCCGGTCTAGTCCTATCATTTATCTTCTAAAGATCCTTCCATTTTAAAAAGCTGGTCAACCAGAAAGCCAAAGCAATCAACTGCCCTGGAGTCAGTGACCAGTATGTGCACTGGCAGTATCTCCCACTGGTGCCAGCGTGACCAGGAAGGCCATTTAGGAATGGTGTTGCTGGTAGGTTTTCTATTGTAACACAGTCAAAACTTAAGGAAAAAAGAGGATGAAAAGCTCACAGAAACCTCTTATGTTTCTTAATTCATTATTTGGCAGCATGTCAGTGGCAAAGCCCTTGTCATTAGAGACCATCAATTTCTCTTCACCTGCATCCTAACTGCTGTGCAGCTGCCCCCTTCAACCTACCATCCTTTTGTGATCTCTATCATACATACTTTGGTGATCCCAGAACACATGGAAAGTACCTGGGGTCGCAGAGCACACTGCCACCTCTCACCCTCAGCTGTTTTTTCTGCTCTGCCCTCTCCCCCTCTGGAAGCTGCCATTCCAGTCTTCCTACTCCTTCCCACTTATCTGTTTCCCAACCATGACTCTTCTCTGCTGTGACTGAGATTTTCACATGAGCATTTACTAACCCCTACAGCTGGCTGAAATGTTTCATTTCTCATTGCTCTTTCTCCATATCTGGTCGGTCACTGCGGGGGTAGACTGAATTCCAGCCGCCTCTCCATGCAAAAAATACATCTTGCTTCTTGCCTGCTGCTTCTGGGTAGCCTCACCCCACAAAGTGCCCCTTGTTCTTGTTGCTGCATGGGGAAAAGTTAAATGACACACTACTGAGCTCCAGCATGTGGGATGCCCTTTATAGTGAGAATATGTGGAAATCTTCATTTAAATTTGTGGTGTGACTTTTGCAGTTCTTTGGGAACTTGGGCTGTCTGAAATCTCACATGGGTGTTGGGCACTCAGGCTTCTTGCAGAGGTGGCAATGGTTAATGTGGAACTTGGACTGGAAGTTTGTAGAGGGCAAGTTCTGCAGGGCAAGGCCAGCCCTTGCCCTCCTGTTTGTGTTGAATGAGTACATTGAGTCTCTATTCTTGGCTGGGACAATTAGGTTCTATGGCAATATGAGTAATTAATAATAATAATGGGGCCTCTTCTGTGGATGGGCTGTTAGAAATAATTTCCTTCTGCCAGTTGCTTCTCTAGAATGTGGTTTTGAACTTTGAGATCCTGAAAGAAATAATTGAAACACAAGCAGCTGTCACAAAACTTTAGCTTTGTTTATGTAGGCAGTGATGGAAATTCCCAAAACTAAATCACTGGATGGCTCACTGGTTTGTGCAACTTGTTGCAGCATTGAACTTTTTTGCAATGGACCCTTGTTTGATTAAAGACCCTTCTCACTAAGAGTGGGTTTCAACTGTCACTATTTTTAATAAGGGGAAAAAAATCAAAATCATGCAAAGCAAACCATTGATCCCATTGCTCGTAACCTTATTCACTTGTGGAGCATACAGAATTAGCTCTGTTGTGCATTGCCAATGCACTGCTGTCATAGTGATCCAGCTGCTGCAGCTGCAAGAGCTAGGCTTTTGTATCCACATGTTGGTTCTGAGATAATGATGACTCTGAATCCTGCCTTCACCTGTGTGCCAGCTGAGGTCTAAAGGCAGGATAAAGCTTTTGGTTGCTTTGGCATGTCACAGTCCTTCAGCAGCTGTTCTTCATCCCCTTTGCAGGAGGGACACATAGTGAGTGATGGTAGTACAATGTAAGGAACAATGTAACATGAATCTTCCTGTCAGCATGGTTTGTCAAGGTCTGAAGGATCCTTCTGTCCGTCTTCTTCCCCATATATAAGGGAAGCTGAACTGTAGAGGCCTTCAGAGACCTCTTCTACAACCTTCTTTGTAGCCTTTGTCAGAACTCTGCCAAAAAAGGTATTAACAACACCAAAGATTAAAGTTAGGTATCCAAAAGGTACTTTGTTCCTCCAAATTTTTTACTACTAATAAAAACCTATTCCTTCAATGAATGCAAGCAAAACTTTGTCAGGAAGCTCATAGATGGTGACGTGATGGTGAAGATGAGTGTGACTGAGAATGTCACATTGTAATTCAAGGTTTTAGAGTACTGGGCTTTGAGTACCAGTAAGCAATGCAAGAATGCAAGTGTCCTTGGTAGATTTTTGCTAATGAGAAGGACAGTTATGTCTAAAGTCTATTTTTTTTTTTTCAATCCCTGTTATATTTCTAGTATGGTAACCATAGTAATCACACTACGGTTTAGTGGTTTTAACCTGTCTATGACCAAAACCTCTTCTGGTGACCTGTTTGCTATTATAAAGACCATTGAAGGCACTGTTACTAATACAGAATGTTGTTTTTACCTGTTCTCATGAGGTATGCAGAGCTAGGCACAGCAAGTACTTTTTCATCTTTTTTTTTTTAAATAAAAATGTTTGGCTCCATGACCATACCATGAATCATGATCTGAATTCTCTGCTGCTGCACCTCTCATGAAATCAGCAGAATTATGCTAGCAAAGAATTTGGTCCTTCCTAGTGTTAAGTCACACAACTGTAACAGTGAATGCTGTGATGACGTTCTCAGAAATATAAGGTGTTCTGATGGGAGGACTTGGCAGCAGGCTGGAAGCGCTGGTGACTCAGTAGGCAGTGCTCTGTCTTCTGAGTCAGAAGCAGTGCCCCAGAAGTGCAGTTTGTAGTTTGTTTTTTCTGCTGTTCTTATGAGATGTAAGCCCATCTGCGTACTACTTTGTCAAAAGGAAAATCTCTTTTCTTGCTACCTTTTGGTAAATTTAATATCAAGAAGGCTGCACCAGCTGTCTTTTTTTTTTTTTTTGCAGAGCTGGTAGGAAAGATTAATCACATTTGCAATCTTTACTGTCATAAAATAGAATACCTTTATGGTCATAATTAGTCAACAGATTCCAGGTTATTAGAAAAGGTGAGCCATTAAGAGCCCATAGGAGAAAGGCTAAAACTTGCTGCTTGTTGTATGCCCTGGAGTTAGGTCTAAACTGGTGTTACTAAACTTTGGTTACTTTCCATGCTGAAATGCATCTTACTGATGTCTAAAGCCTAATTTCTTTCTCATTTTCAGGTTTAAGATCTACTTGCAGAAAGGTGATTTTCTTCTATGACATCTGTGAGAAGCCTTTTGCCTCAGTGAGGTGTAGCATGAAAATGGCCACAGTGCAAGTGTCAGCTTTTATAAACCAGGCAGCTTCTTACACAGGAACAGATGAGAGCAGAATCTGGTCCTCATGGCTAATTTAGAAGTTGTGCCTTTTTGCAAATGTTAGCTGAAACAATTAGCTAATAAATTTTAAAATTCCCTCCAAGTGAACAAATGGTTTGTCAACCAAATTCCTAACTCTGACATAAGAAGGAAATGTAGGCACATCAGTCCCCAGGTTAATTGCCTGTTAGAATGTCGCAGTACATCTTTCAGAATCTGTTCAACATAAATTGAGAAAAGGGACCACCAGAAACACTGTATAGCTTCTCTTTTTC
>JAVHNF010017836.1:3633-15488 GCA_034783455.1 Micropsitta finschii | reverse complement strand
TGCAGGGGGGTTGGACTAGATGATCTTTTGAGGTCCCTTCCAACCCTTGGGATTCTGTGATTCTGTGTGATTCTGTGTAAAGAGTGTAATCTCCTACATGTAAGAGTTTAATCACTGGCCAAAGACAGTGACTACATGTGCTGAGGGACTTACCTGGTTCCAGCTGGACTCAGCAGCTTATTTCTTCAAAGCTAATGCTTCTTCAATGTCTTTATGATGTAATGGCAAACTATTACATTTCTGCTTACATTTTTGGGCAAGAACAATCCTTATCACAAGGCTTTATCTGCAGATCTGAAGTCCATGTATCTTGCTAAAAAACAATATACCTGCTAGCTGAATTTTGGTACTAAACTATAATCCCTGCATCAGAATAGGTGGATTAAGTTCAAGGGCAAGAGGTGCAAAAAATTGCATCATTTCTTAATGGTATGTTAAAAAAATATGTAACTCTGATCTTGGAGCTGAAGTGTCATCTCAGGTACTAGATCGAAATAGCTATACATGCACACATGAAATCACTTCAAACTAATATCAGAGAGCAGAAAGATTGTCCAGTATTAAACTTCTTAGTGTCATAAAGTTAATCAAATAGCATAAAATCCCAGAAGCATCTGCTATAGACTGTATTTGTCTATTGCAACAGTGCTTCGGTAGAAGTAATGGCTGTCATGGCAGGGTCAGGGGAGTGCTCCCTGTCCACTAAAACACCCAAAAGCAACCTGTCCTGTAGGCACCAAGGCCCTCACAGATTTATGATTTTGAGGAATTAGAGAAGGCCACTTACACTTCCCTTCAGTCCCTGTGCACCACTCTTCATTTCACAGCTCTCCAGTGCGATCATACGCAGAATGTTTCCATCTGAACAATTTACAACCTAAAAGCACTCAAGAAGGATATGACAACATTTACAAAGGTACAGATGCGAAGATGGTTTTCACTAGGCCATTGCAAGGTACTTTTTTGTTGAACCTTATTTCCATAGGAAAGTACATCCTCCACTGAATTGCTACTTCAAATATGGATCAGCTTGGTGAAACGTAAAATGTGGTTTTATGCTTTATTTGGATCTCAAAAACGGAGTTACTATTGGCTTAAATCTTAAGAACATGGGGAAAATAGCTGGCAACACGTGTGCAATATGACTTCAGGTCAAGCAATTGGTATTTGCAGCTACCAGCAAATGGCAGTTGCATTAGAGGGAAACACATTACTGCAGCCCAAATGATGAACACAACATTACTGGGACAGTGAGCTCTTTAATTTTAATTGAATGAGTTTTAAATACAAGGAGATAAAAATGACAGCACAGAAAATACCCCCTGTTTAAGGAGACATCTTTTATTTTGACATTTGTAAGGAATACTAATGGTCTGCTTAAGGTGATTTCTGTGTAGACTTCATACTCACCATGGGTAATGAGTATTAATTAGAGCCTTATTAAACAAAACATCACTAGTTGCTATCAGATACTATTTTGGAAAAGAACATTATTTTTTTCTAGGTTTGAGTGGGTTTTTTAAACAAGGGGGGCATGTTTTATGAAAAGAAAATTAACATATAATTGAGTTTCTTTTACCCAAGGCATCCCTCAGCTGAAGTCACACAGAAAGGGCCTAATACGTCATTCAAGGATACAGCACATTCTTTCCCGTTACCATTACAAGAGTTAGGTAGCTGAACAAAGGCATTTGATGAAGCTGTTTCCAGCTTTATCCACCAGCATTTGAAAATCTGACAATACTGTTAATTTGTGTTCCCACCTCTCAGGATCTTATTGAGACGTAATGTATCAGTTATTTATCCTTCGGTCTCAAAGGAAAATGGAAGAAACACTTCTTCCATTAGAAAGCAAGTTCCTTGTCCTTGAACTTACAAGGAAAAACGTGAAAGCACAATCCAAATTACTTAAGAAGGAAATAAATAGATTTTCAGTTGACTGATTTGGAATAAAAGATTTTTGATCCAATGTTATGACTTTTGGAAGCCAACTCATGTTGTAGAACAGCTGGCACTGTCAATATCAGATTTATTTTTAGCTACTCCCATCATTCTTTGCAAACAGGAAAATCAGCTGAAATGAGTAAAGCACAAGAAAACTTTCTCTTTCACCAACAAACAAGATGTAAAGAATGAGTCAAGTAAGCAATGCTGTTACTGTAAAAGATAACAGGGAGAAGAAAATACTTGATGACTGAGGCAGTTTGATATCTGTTGCGTTTTACTTATAGCTCATAGTTCACTCTGAAAAAGCCTTGTCTCAATTTCTCTCAATCATGTCTGCACAGACTGGTATTAAAACCTAAAGGAATAGAGCCACAGAGAAAGCTTGCAAAAAATGCCAGTTCTGAAATAATCTTCTGTATAATCACTTTGAAAAAACCCAATATTGATAATTTAATGTCCTGTGTAATTTGCTTAACATTTTTCTAGCCGTGTACAAACTTTTAATGATGTGCAGTGATTATTATAATGACATGATTCATATGAAAATGGAGAAATAAAGGTTCTAGACTGTAAAATCCAGATGTGGTGCTACATCTACAACTTTCATTGACAAACCTGCAAAAGTGAAAATGAAATAATGCACATTTCCTGTGCAATCCTTTCAGACTGCCTCAATTTCAGTAATTCCTTGTCGTTTCTCTGTAAGACCAATTTCCAATGCAAGAAAATTTTTCAGTGGCAAGACTAACCCCAAAATAACCTCGATTCTTGGAAAAATCAGCTTTGCCTATTGATTTGATTTAGGGAATGATAACCCTCTTAATGAGACACATATTTTCTTTTTCTTTTAAATTATTTTTGAGTTATTGTAGAACATTGCCTCCTTTCAGAAGAAGAGCATGTTAATGGGGCTACTCAACAGAGAAAGTGAACCTGCAAAAACTCCACTCATTGTAACTCACACTTCTCGACTATTTTGCTGTGAAACTGTGGTTTTCCAGAATTAAAATATCAATTTAGGCTGTAGCATTTGTAAGCGCAGATAATGGGTTGCATGTTTAGTCTGTTCAAAGGATGCTCTCAGCTGTGGGATCCAGGAGTGCCTTTCAGATCCAGGTGGCCATTGCAATCACATCCGGGCTCCATCCTAGCTGGAGCGAGTCCCGTTGCCTGCCAACAAGTCCTGGACAAAGACATCACAGCACCTGACTTTGGTGATGGGAGATTCAGACCTTAGGGCACTCTTCTTCCCCATGGTATGACTCCTGGAAATGAAGTCCATGTTAAAAGTTACCTAAAACTCATTGTTGTAGGTTACCTCCACAGGCCTGGTACCACTCTGTGTATCTGCTGAAGTAATAATGGCAAATTTAAAATGCAGCTTCCCTCCTTTGACACTGCTTTAACACAGGAATACTTTTTTGGAACATAAAGGTGCCACTGCAGGATGTGGGGCAGAGGACAGAAAGCCGAGATGGGTGGTGGAGCACAAGTTGCACACACATCAGCATGAGCTGAAAATCTTTCTGAACACGTTATTGCTCTCCAGCTCCCAAAGATAGGATCCATCCCAGGGAAAGCAAGGAATTTTTTTCCTTTGAAAATTTACGATCCTATTGCTTTCAAGGAGCTGTGTACCATGCAAGACACAGATACACCGTCTGTTTATCTAAACTTGCATACCACAGTGGCATCTCTGAGAAAGGCAGAGAGTCTGAAGAGCAAGCAAAAATACCAGTTACACATTGCATATGAAAGTGGTTAGATATTTCTTAACAGATTGAGGAAAATAAATCACACACCCCATACACGGCTCTGTCCCTTTAGCCAGGATCCCAATGCCAAAGTGTGTGCTGAAGTACATCTTCAGGGGCCTGATTTTCAGAAGTGCTGAGAAGCCACAAATTTCATGAAGTCAGAGGTGTGTAACAGCTTTGAAGATTAAGCTGCTAGAATTTAAGTGCTTTCATGGAGGTTTAGCAACCTAACTTCATGAAAACAACTTTGAAGTTTTCATTTACAAACCAAGGGCAGACACTATCCCATTATTAGCAGAGAAGCCCAGACAGGGAGATGCTGAAGGTATTGTACATCCCCTGAGTTAGGTGGATGGGGTGGCCCATGCAGGGCCCTTGCCTGCTGCAGGAATGTAGATATGTACACATGCAAGTGGACAGCTGGGGGAAGCAAGGGGTCAATGCAGGCACTGACCGGGATTGGAGACAGGAGGTTATCTCATCATCTTCAGAGACAGGGATGCTCAAGGTGCCAGTGACAGCCCTGCATCTCTGAGCCCTGCATCCCTGAGCAGGTTGCAGCCGAGGTGCTCTGTTTCCCTCTACTGGTAAAATTTCAATGGTTTTTTAAACCGTGTCTTTTCTGCTGGAGGTGTCCCAGGGCCACCATGCGCTGCTTTGCTTGGGAGCCCTACTTTGACCTCCCCCCAAATCTCCTCCTCAGCTGAGTCCTCCTTTGCTGAGCATTGTCACAGGGCAATGCCTGTTTAATGCTGTTGACTTCAGCAGGGTTGGGCAGGAATTTAAATTGTTAAGAAATATTTCAAGGTGATTCATGGGTATTTGAAAAGGCTTCATTGATTTCCCAGTGTGAAAGCAATACCACAACACTGAAGCTATTCTAAGCAATTTAACAAGTCTTCTAATGAATTGCTGCTGTTTGGTTGTGTTCAAAAGCCAGGACACAGATTCTGTTGTTGGAAAGTCTCAAGATTATGAGCTGGTAAGAAGGTGCAGTAATTGTACACATCTCACTGAGTGCACTATCCAGGTATTTTAATTGCTCAGCTAGACCACATGGCCTGCAGCCAGCTCTAGTAAGGCTTCGTGCATGATCTTCTGCTTTCGGTTGCCAGAGAAAACATCAGTGCTCAGATCCATTAGTGGCCTCTAGAAGTATGCAAAATTAATTTGAGAAGGAGCTTTCTGAGCCTTCACAGACAGCACCTGAAAGAGACGGGTTTCCCAGCCCACCAGCTTCTGCCCTCTTGGAGCCTTTCAGGATTTTTCTCCCTCCAAGATGACAGAGGTTTCCCATATTGTATCTAAGCAAGTGGAATTCTGATCTGTGGTAGCTGTGGCAGGGCTGTTGTTTTAAACTCAGAATACATTTGAGGTTTTTCCACATGTAATAAGAACAAATGGGGGGTTTTAAGTCTAGGAGAACTATGTTAAGGCTGTATTTACTCAGATACAGAAGTGCTGGTGCTGTTCTTGAAACATCCAACTGTTCGTGCTCAGATACTTCAATTTAATATGGCTGACAGATTAACTGAGCTACTGAACATGTCATAGCATGAAGTCCATTGTAACCAACTCCGGAAGAGCCTTTGGCGAACTGCAACGCAGCTCGAGTACGACCGTAGCTAATGGCATACAACCTGGTGGGTCCTACAATGAGTAGGAGTTGAAATGAAATTACAGTTAAAGAAAACTATGGGAGAAGGAGAGGAAATCGAGTACTCTGGGGGAAAATTAGTCTGCAAAATCCTAAATACCCAATTACATCTTTCTTGATCATTTACTAACATGTTTCTGCTACAGCAGCTGGAGTTTTTCAGAGATACCTTTATACCCTTTGTGTGCATGCTGAACTGTTAGAAGTGCATCACTGGTTTTAGGTTTTGCTGATCAGACTCCTTCTGTTTTAAAATCAATTCGTAGTTATTAAGTTTTCAATTTAATTGGAATCTATATTCGAGGAGTGAAAATTACCTGCCCAGGTGAAACAGCAGTTTAATCAAAAAAGGAAGAAGGAAACTGTTCCAGGACCTCATCATTCTGGTGGTAAGAGCTCCAATTTCTGGCTCTGTTCATGGTCAGTTTTGATCTGTTTGGTGATGTCTTAAGTTTACCATCTTTAAACCCAATACTATACCGCTGAAGTTAGATGCAGATGAATTTTGTCTTGTATTACCCTCAACACCCCACTTTTTGAATACACGTGTACACTATAAATGTATAAATGCAGCCAAATCCAGGCTGTGTTGGAAAGTGATTAATACTGTACATTAGCCCTGCAAATTCAGTAAATGGCAGAGGAGAAACTTGCTGGAAAATAACTGCGTAATTCAGCCTGATCTCTACTGTTGAAGATAATGGCATTCCAGTGACATTACTCAGATTAGCTGGAAGACCATGAGTGCCTGCAATAACCATGGGCATAATTTAGCTTTCTTCTGCACTGTTGTTAATGTGCAAGAAAGCATGAGTTCAGATGGATGAGCTGGTTTCTGTTTGATTTGCAGGGTAAACCATTAGAAGGAAAAACAATCATTTCATAGTAAGCTGAGCACAATTAACTGGCATTTGGGGACAACAGACATTTTTCCAGAGATGCTTCAGAAAGCAGAAAAGGAGCACAATGGCAAAATCATACAATTTAGAAATTCTTTAGGGAGCACAGTGTGAAAAAGAATGGATCCTTTTGTAAACCCTCTGTAAATGACGTGAAAGTGGGCAATTTCAAATCTTATTGCCATTTGGAAATGAGAAAACTGAGTGATGCTGGATCATATATCTCATTACTCCCAACTTCTCAATATTCTGTAATACATTTGATTGGCTGGAAACCTCAATTTTTGTACCTTTACCCCACCATGATCTTAATGAACATTAATGCTTTAGAAGCATGGCAGAAGGACTGGTCTCTTCTTGCCTGATTCTGCTCCACTTGTGGGTCAACCATCCACATAGTGTGATCGCTTTTCCATTACACATGTGAGTGAAGTGTCCAGAGCTGGAATTCCTGATAAGAAGTGAAAGACAGCAATGATACTTTGGATACATATGCAGTAGGTTAAAACTTCTCTTTTTTTTCCACCTTTTTTTCTTTATTGCTCCTGGAGTTTGCTGCATAGACATTAAGTGCAGATTTCTGTTAGATCAGCAAAAAGTTTAATTTGAAATTAGAATTAGTCACAGGTCAGGAAGACTTATGGGGTGGATATGCTGAGAATCATGTGGCCTTACTCTCAGTTTCACACTGATTTCCCGTATATCTGGGAGCAAGACTTGTGTCTCTATTTCTGTGTCTGGCGAAAGGCAGGATTACTTATCCCTGTCTGTAATGTGCTTGGTGACAATAGGGAGAAAACATTTAATAGAAGTTAATATTTTCCATTTTTCAGTAACAGAAGAACCATAAAATGAACCCAATGAAGGAAAGTTGTGCCCAAGACTTGCACAGGAATGGCAGGATCAGCAGTACCAGACAGGAACCAAACAACTACAATTTGCCTTTCCTAACAGACAGGTTTGCTGCGTGGGCGCTCAGTGCTGCTGCTGGGTTACTAGCAATGGACTTAAGTTCAGGACAGGCAGCCGATGTACTCCAGTCAATATATCCTCTTGTCTGATAATTTCATTCTGGTACAGGATCTAATTATTTCTGCCCCTTGTAGTCATAGTTTCATCTAGCCCGTGTTTCCTCATTCTGCCAATGAAAACATCAGGCAAGACAGCAGAAAACTTGCTGAATTCCACATCTGTAACTTCTGCTTCTTTTCTCTTACTCACAAGAGAAGAATCCTATCATCCAGAAGAGTTGTAGGTTAGTTTGACAGCTAGATCCTCCTTGACAAATGCATTTTATCTGTTACTCGTTTTCATGCTTACAAATTGTTTATTTGTTCAGACTTTCCCCCCCCCCCAGAAATAGAATGGTTTTGTTTCCCTAATTTGGATGGATATTCTGTCCTTTACAATTTCCAGTGATTTGGGAAAAACTGCTCAAATTTCATTACTAGGAATGTGAGGCCTTTGGGGGAAATCATCCATTTTCTCTGGTGGCTTTTACAGATACTTGCACAGTGCAAGAAGGACCTCAGTGTGGCTGTCATCATAGTGGTGGGCAAAGCCCTGCTCCCTTCAAGAGGCTTCCCAATACTCTGCTTGAATAGAGCAGCCTTACAGGCATCCCTCGCTGCGTATATAAACACATAAACCACTGCAATCTCCATCTTGGCAGGATCTATGAGGGAGATGTTTTCTGTGTTAATTTTTCATAAGGGAAGGCTAAGGAAGCAGCAGTCCCCAGCTCTGGTAGCTCTCGTGTGGGTGAGTCTGCAGCAGTTTGTGTCAACATGCCCCTCCTGGAGAGTTTTCACTACATAAGAGCATGCTGATAATCCTTTGCAGGTGTACCTAAGAGAGGACGGTTTCTTTGCACATGCAGGAAGATCCTGTTTATACTGAATATTAAAAACCATGCCCTTACATGTTTATCATTGTAAACTCAGCTTTGGGGGGAAAAGAACCCCCCCAGAATAAAAAAGTTAGGATATGGAGAAAATATTGTCGCATTTCTTTCAGACCACAGGAGTTTGTCACCATGGAGACCCTCCTGTTTTGTTCAAGAATGACTCAGATCTTACAGATGGAGCATATGTGATAGAAGCAAAACATTATAACCGGGAATTCACATTAAACATTTCAGAAAGAGGTTTTTGAGCACCAACCAATGTTCACAGACTGCTCATGCAGCAAAAATATGCTTCCACTTTTGTCCTTAAGCTTTATTCTTTCTAATATAAAACAATTGAAGATTTTATTTCTAAAGCTAGCTGGATTTTAAGGAGCTTGTGATACATGAGGCTGAAGGCAGGAGGACTTCACTGTTATGTTGTGGTTTTATACAAAGAAGTACTCTAAGAGCTAAAGTATCTATTTTTTAAGGACATAGTTAAAAAATATGTCAAAAATATTGAAAAGCTTGTTTTCATTGTTACTTATGTAAGTACAGCTTTTAACTGAAGACAACAAAATTGTGCATGAGATGGAGCCAAAGGCAGTACAATGTGGTGTGTCAGCAAGCTCCAGCATCTGCAGGCACCAAGCACGGGGAAGCTCAGAAGCACCAGCACCTCTGCAGTCATGTCCTGACGGCCAACAGCAAACTGTGACTACAGGAGCCGCTCTGCAAAAGGAGCAAGCCATGGCACACTGTTACTGTTGTACCTCATACGACGTATCAGAGTGCCCTGCTCCACTGTAGTCACTGCTTAGCCTGTGTAAATGTATTTTTAACTGAGCGTGGAAAGTACTGCAGTGACTGCCAAGGAGACCAAACCAAATTAGACTGAAAACGCACGACAGGCTTTCTCCGAGCCTGCCTTTCTGCTGTGCCACCCACCTGGCTTTCTGGTCTGTGACAGAGGTAGATCTGAGATCTGCCCTTCTATATTCTGCCACCAGTATTGCTGCAGTGCCAGCCTGGGGGTTGGCTTTGTTACTGCCAGTAGTAACAGGGGGCAATGAGGTGAGGGCAGGGGAAGTGTTGCACAATTCAGGGCAGAAAAGAGCCTGCTCTGCCTCCCAGGTCCATTACTCCTTAATCAGACTCCTGAGAGGGAAGAACATCCTTCCTGTCAAACACCATTGTGTGCTGGTGGAGAGGGAGAGAAAATGCAGCCCCACACGGTGTTAATTAGAGCAGCAGTGCACCTCTAAAAGATGTAAATCTGGTTTTAGGTAATGAATCAAAACTCTTGCAGTCATGTGACACAAGGTATAGAAGCAGTGACCACCCACCCTTTGAACGTACACACTTCACACATGATGGGGTTTGCTGTCAGCCATTGTAATTCCACACCAGAAAAGGGATGGCTTGTCCTTCCAAAACATGTCAGAAGATCGGATGAAGCATGAAGTCAGAGTAAATACCCCGATGCACTCAGGCTAATCTAATAGAAAAGAAATTAGGTATTTGCCCTTAATCAGGATCAGATTTGTCCTGCTTGACCATATGGTTCTAATCTGTGTGGAGCTGCATTTGGCAAGGATGGCAGCAAGATCTGCTGTCCCAGGCCTAGGAGAAGCTTGGGCAAGTCCATGGAGCGTGGAGCTAGGAAACCTCAGGAGAACAGGAAAGTGTAGAAAGTGTAGGGCATTATTGAAGCAGCACAGGCTTTTCTGCAATGCCTTTACCCTAGGAATATCCAGGATGCAGCCTAGGTGCTCATATGGGGCACTGCTTGTGTTTACATTTTGTCTCCTTTGCCCTTTTCAATTTTGCTTTAATTTTTTTATAGCATTGTAACTTAAGCAGTACATATTTGGGAATGTTTTTTTCCATGCCTTGTCTAGCTTTATGGCTTGTTCTGGCTGAGGCATCCTTACATGATTTGATTTTACAAGAAATATAGGCTAGCACATATGTATGTAATTGTTTCACAGTGAACCAGTCTGTCTGGAGCACTGGGGGAAGGTATACATTAATACTTTCTTTCATGCTATTTACAAACTGAATTGCTAGACCTACAAGGGATGCAAAATATCAGGAACTGCAGCAATGAGGCTCGTGCTAGTTAGCAGGAAGCACAGAAGTATGGTGGAGCCAGAGAAAAACTCATCAGAGTAACATTTTCATCAGAAACGGAATCTATTGTAACCAGGGGAGATAAGCATGAGTAGGCAAAACCGAATATGCTTCGAGACGATATACAGCAGCCGCTACAAATCACACTGTTGAGTGAAACCTGAATAATCAAAGTCTGATTCCTCTACCAGGAGGAGACTCTGTATTGTGTCTAACTGTGGATTTCTTGGCTAACAAACAGTGAATACATAACACAAAAAGCTCAGTTCTTCGGTTTAACATGTGCAAGATGACAAGTGGAGAAAACACCCACAGAAATGTCAGCATGAGCGTTACTTCATAGGCTTGCGATATCATCTCTTCATCCTTACACTTACTAACAGGTGCCTTAATTTAAAATACTGTAAGCTACACAGTGTATACTGAGCCAGTATTAATGAAGGGAATCTTACTGGCAATATCAGGCACCTCATTCGTCATGTAGCGGGCCATATTTTAACTGCTTAATGCAGCATGCAACACTGTCTGCAGTCACTGTGGTAACTAATACACAAATTCACATAAGTTGTTTCCAATAACAAACTCAATGTATCATACAATCTACCTCAGAGCTTTATGGCAGGAAGCTTTATGATCACTTTCCACTGAATTAAGAGGAAAGACAAAGAAACTATGACGATTTGAATAAATATGCAACCTGTTAGTAAGTGCCAAAGACTACTTTCATTCAAGTCAAAATAAATCCTGCTACTGATTTCCAGTGGCACAGAACTAATGCACATGTGTACCTTGGATCAAACTGTCTTCTCACCTTGGTTTTACTTCATTAACGCAGATCTGCTAATTTCTATTTCACTCCTGAGCTCTCCATTTATGCAATGACAACAAAACTGAAGTTTATGCCTGGCTAATTATACAGGTATCTTCAGGAAATGCCATATGGCTAAAGAGATTGTTGACAGACAAGAGAAGCAGAAAAGATAAATAGAATTGCTTGGACAAGGCTTATAATTGGAAGCACAATGCCACTGCCAAGGTCCAGCTCTGCAATCTGTTACTACGCAGCTTCAAATACCTGCTTACCACTGAGTAAAGAAAAATAATATTACCTAAACCAGTAGCAGAATAGGAAGCAAATGGACTGGACTAGAGAGACCTTGGGACTCTCTCTCTTGCTACCTAGCTGCCAGTTGCACTGATGATTTGCACTGGATGTGGTACAAGAGACCGTGCCAGATAAATCACTCACTGTGTGCATCCCCTGCTGGGCATCCAGTCCAACCTGCTCACCAACACTGCAAATGCTGCCCACTAACAAGAACTGAGGAGAGGAAAGAGGAGAGAAAGGTGGTGGTGAGGGGGAACTGAAGGAAAACTCTGCCCCTTCCTGATCATTCATCCCGTCAGTGCTCTCATCTCGCCCACGGAAAGCGATCAGTGCTCACTGCCAACAGCCAGACAGGGGAACTGTCAGAAAACAAGAAGCAGTTTCCATTCACTTTGGTCTGGCTGGATTCCTGACTACTAGCTTCTACTCTGTAAGCAGACAAAACGTGGGTACTTTACATACACTC
>JAVHNF010017825.1:0-15306 GCA_034783455.1 Micropsitta finschii | reverse complement strand
AACACTGTGCAATACCTGTGGAAATTTGGCTTAGAATTGCTGAAGGCAGGATCTCAGCATCCCTTGGCAAGAGGCTTGAATGAACCTTTGTATCTATCCCTGCCTCATTTGGTGCAGTGCAGGATGAAGACCATGCCTGGATCTTGCCAAGTATCCTTGTAACCTGGCCAGCCTACATTATGCAAGGCCTGCAGCACTCCAGGTTCACTCCTCTGCTCCCACTGCTGGAGTCTGCTCTTTTGAAACTGCATCTTTTCAAATTTGACTGGATTTCTGCTGGAACTGCAGGGTGTAAAGCCATGAAGCACAGGCAGCCTCCTTTTCCAATCAAAATGACACAAGTACTTGAGCTTTGCTCTGTGCTACTTACCATCCATGAGGGACAGAGTACAAGAGCGTCGTTAGGTGTAGCTGAGTCACCGTTACACTGACAGCAAGGGCAAAAAGGTAAACAGGAGGAATCACAGTACCTCACACATCAACACACTTCAGGGGGGGAAAGAAAGGGAAGGAATCACAAGCCAGCAAGAGAAAAAGAACACCTCTCCTAGTCTACACATCACCCAGCACACAATGTTTTATGGGCTGAGTGTTCAGGCACACTTCTTGCTGGATCCTGTTGGCTACCAACAACCCAACAGGGATCTGGAAACAGACCACAGTATTCCCAAGACAGAAGGAAAATATGGAACCTCTGAGATGGAAAATGTCCTGGAAAAACAGAGCAACTCCCACCAGCCCCCCCCCCCCTCATTATCCTCGGACCTGTACAAAAGGGACAGACAAGTCTGAGAGGTCACTATGAAATGATGTGCCACCTTAGTTGCTCTTGGCACTTTGCTGGTCAACTTGCTCACATTAACAGGCAGTATCTATCTGTGAGTGTGCAACTAAAACATAAACTGCTTTGAATAACCACATGAGGATCCAGCAGAAACCAGTCAGAGCCTGGAGAGAGGAAAAGGTCTTTAGATGCTGGAAGGTTTTCCTGGGAAGCACGGGTAACTTTGGAAAACAGTAGTGGGCAATCCTATAGAATGTGTTTAAATCTAGTGCCCAAAGTGCACAAACTGTCTCTGCCACTGTCAACAAAGCTTCTTCTGCTACATCTGGGAAGTTGTCCTCCCAACCAGAACTCACACCCTACATCCATACTTAAATATTTCCCCTGGGTCTGGCTATGACTGTAACCCATTACCACATGGAATTAAAAAGAAACCCATAAGAAACAAACCAGTTTCACTCATCATGACTTCAGGAAAATGACCTACAAATGGTTCCTACAAGTTTAGCAGTTGCTAGCTATTGTGATTGTTGTTTTAAGGCTTTTCCCAAGAAAATTTGAAGAGGCCATTGGAAAATACATGGGTTCTGGGTGCCACGTGAGCTGCAGCCAGTGTCCTCTCCAGCTGGCCTGCTGGCCCATGCTTGGCTGGGTGTGTTTATTGCAGCCCCTTTTGTACATGCCATTGGTGCATCTCTGGCTGGAATAGAAAAGGTGGATGGGAAACCCAAACATGAGGAGTTCAGGCTTGGGGCTAGGCAAATACAGAAAGACCGTGCTTATATTGGGGTCTCTGTGTGACCATGAAAATGAGCCCAATGGCTCTCCCTTCCACCAGCACCTTTCCATTGGCATTGCAAAGTGGTTTGCACCTCCACTGCCTGTGTAATTGGTCCCCTTTTCCCCCCAACTCCATTCTGGCCACCAAGGAAGTTGCACCAATGGCTTGCTCTAAGGACCCATCCATCTGCAGTCACCGAGTTCAGGAGGCTGAGGAGGTTTAAATGCTGTACGGAACAGAGGGTCTTGAAGACAATGCTGGGCAAACTGAACAAACCCAGAAACTCACCTCCAGAAACAACAAAGCAAGGAAAATGCTAAACAGAAAACAAAACAAATCACAAAAATAAGAATGAAACAATGGGTTCAAATCAAAATACAAAAACACATATTAAACAGCTACTCTGGTTTAAACCAAACATTACAACAAGGACAGAAACAACGTCCCAGCCTAGGTCTTAATCCTGAAAAAACACAAAACAAAAAGTCCCAAGGACAGAGTTCACCAGGCGAAAAAACAAACTCCACTGAGACAAATTTGTTCACGTTGAGTCCCTTTGGTGGAGCAGAAGACAAACCAGAGAAATCCTGGGAGATTGATGAAGTTAGAGCTACAAACCAAGTGCAGGTAGAACATTGTAATAAAGCACTTGGACTCAGTTGCAAGATAGATGATATCTCAATGCCACTGTAATAACAAATGCATTATTAAAACAGATCCCCAAGACACACCATAGAGCTTCTCCGTCTATCAACCACAAGACAATTTGTGGCTCACTCAGCAGCCTATTGCAGATGAAGGTTCCTCTTCAGACCCTCCAAGCAGGCTGACATGCTAAGTAAGCAACCAGTTTCTTATGCATAGGAAATGACATTTTGCAACTAATGCAATAACCTGAACATTCCCTGGAGGTCCGTTATGAAGAGAGGCTTGAATGGCAAAGAAGAGCAGAAGAACTGGTGGAGATAAACTGCAGGCACAGGAGCATACAAACCATGGGTGCAAAATGTAGGTGCATAGGAAAAACGCCAGAGGTAGAGGAGCAGACACAACACTACAGAGTATGGAATGGCCTGGAAGAAGGCTTAGGGGAAGATACAGACTCTCAGTCCTTGATGTAGGACTGACAAGGGAAAGAAGCAAAACAGCAAGCACAGCACATCATTGGTGAGAAGGCAGAATGACCGATACGACTTTCCACCAGACTCAGCCCCAGGACAGCTTTATCACCTCTATGGGAGGAGGACAAGCACACCAGGAACATGAACATCATGACTAAGGAAATGCAAGTCATGGTGCCCTCTGCTAACACCCAAGAGACCTGTTTTGATTGAGGCAGATAGATAAAATACTGATGCTTTCAGAACTTCGATCCATGCTGTTGTTTCCTGTTGTTACAGAAATTCGTTTTCATATGTTATGAAAATAAAATCAAGTTGTAAAACTAAAAAATTATTCCTTAGGAGAAAATAAAACTGGAAGAGTAGACCCATTTTTGCAGCAGGTCTTTGGTAGCTCAGTCCCAGATTTCCCAGCCCCTGATCACCACCCACTGTGGGGTGCCCAAGTTCTACATGTTTGCTTTCTGTGATGGCATTTCCATACACCAAAAATCCTGTTCCCAAGTGTGCCCAGCAGTTGGATTCATTCTTGGCATGTCCAGCTCTGAATTGCATCAGAGATTTGATTTAACAAGTCTTGCCATCAACACGGCATTTACTCCATCTTCAGGACCACCGTGCAGCTGAAGAGCATAAGAAATGAAGTAACAGGGTACATTTGGCTGTCAATCATGGGTCCTATCATCGGCCCTACTATTCTGGATCTAAGGAATAGGTTCCACAAGCCTGAAGGCTGTAGCTGCTAAGACCCTTTGGAGTTCGCTGTGGATGCATTAATGTATTAAGTAAATTGCTTTGGCATGCGTTCATTAAATATCATTTGGATCATGAGCCAGCAATTCATCCATACACCTATTTCTGCCTCACAAAACACCTGACTTCTCTCTTGCCCTCTCCTCTAAGTCATCATCCATTTGGTCATCGACAGATTGATCTTAACACATTTGTTTCCCCGACTAAAGCCCTGCAAGCTTTGGGAGTGGACTTGCAAGCACCTTATTGGCACTGAGGCAGAGAAAAGAAGAAGTCACACAGTGGCTGTTAGATGATGTTTCCCATAAAACATGCATGATGCTGCCATGGTTAGTAGATGTGAGAGCAACAGTCTGCACTTTCAGATGTGCTCACTTGTAAAGCCTAATTACCTGCCTGTACAGATGTGGAAAGTAGGGATCTGGGCAGATACAGTTTGAGGCAAAATAAGCAGAAATCCACAATTTTGTACTCACTTTTGATTGTGGTCACAAACCTAGCCCTGGGATATTGAAAACCAGGTGAAAGTCTGGTGAAAAATCATGAAATAAGGTTATTTTAAAGCTAACAATGTGGTGTAAAATCTTAGCTTAATTTTCTGCTTCATAAAAAATCTTCACATGCTTTTGATTAATACAGGAAGAAAATAAGCATCATCATCTTGCATTTTAAAATAACAGTACCAGGAAATTCATCAAAGAACAAGAGCAAATATCCTCATTTGACTTCTTTTCAAGACTAGACAGGAAATCATTGTAAGAAAAAGATCATATTTAAACCCAACAAAGAGACACAGAATAAATAGAAGCTGATTAAAGCAGTCATGGCAAAATAAAATGGTAAGAGGAATAAAATAGCCAAATGGATAATATTCTTTTCCTTCATATACAGTGAACTGGCTTCATTTGGCCTATTGTCTTTGACAAAGCAAATTAAATGCCCAGTAACAAGGGTCTCAAGAGATTTACCCTGATGGAAAAAACAGGGATCTTGCTGCATTTCAGATGCTTTGCAATAAAATTGAACAGGAAATGTCTTTTTCTATGCTTGAGCTTCCCCAGCCTTTGGAGGTCTCCCCTGCAAAAGGGATCTGGAAAACTTCAGCAGCTTTCAGTAAAATCTGAGGCACAACCTGATTTTTTTGATGCTGATTGTCCTGATGCTAAAATTCCAGAAGAATTAAATGACCCTTAAGAAGAACATAACTCTGGGTAAATCCATGCAAGGTAGGCACATATCAAACTCCAGCCCATAATCCCACACAGGCAGAACTCTGCACTGACCTCAGAAACACCTGGGACAAGTATTTCCACCAACACAGAATCTTTTTCACATCAGTTTAGATCCATATATATGAAAAAGTGGTCCCCAAGTCAATATTTTTTAAGTATTCTGGTATCACAGAGTCCGTGCTTATGTCCACATCCATGCAGAAAAGCCTGAATCTGAAAATGCAAATTGAGGTTGCTCGCTACAAACTACTGACTGTTCATATAAGTGATTTTATTCAACCCAGCTTTCTTTCAAACAGCAAAAAGCGCATTCAAGTGGTTTTTTCAGTCTGATATTTAGGAAGATGCCTTAACACTTAAATTTTCAAAGCAGAAATCATTGAAAAATAGTTATTATGTGCAACATACCTCTTGCAATTGCAAATCCAAAGTGAATGGATTTGTTAACACTTCACCTGGTGAAATCTATCCTAGGACAGCTTAAAAAAAATCATCTGAAAACTGTTATTTATAGCAGGGCAAAAGATGAGGCATTAGAAAGAAAATCAAACTTAAATACTGAATTAAATACATGGTTAAACGATCAGTTATGAAGTATTCAGTCCACATAAAGCTCTGTCAGTAACAGATATAAAAGGCCTCATGGAAGACTATGGGATGCTCATGTTTAACAGACACACACTGACACTGAAAAATAGAAACCAAGCGATAAAGTTTCCAAGTATCAAAGTCATGCTTACGCAGCTATGGAGATGTTGGCTGCAGACATGGGGCTGACTTCTGCTACCTCCTTGGCCTTTTGCAGGGCGAGCTTTTGATTGGTGGCTTCCTCCATCTCCTCCTCATCCTGGTGCAGGAAACCAAGAGAAATCAGAGTGTGCATCATGCAAGGACAGTGGCCAGAGCTCTCCAAGGCACAAGTCATATGTGAACATCACCACTATGCTGTGAGAAGAGTGGAAACTCATTAATGTAAGTCATAACTCCATAACTTCTTGCAGGGACCCCTGGGTAGGGACTTTGTGGCAGCAACAGCAGGTTGAGATGAGAAATGCAAGGTTTGGTCAAGTGCTCAGTGCATTTTTACCAAGATTACACCTTCCTTGCAAAGTTTACCTCTCTTGGGTCTCCTCTTAACACTGGGGAAGGAGACTGTGGCAGAGCAGGGAGAGACCTGACCTCAAGTGTGACATTTCTGGGGTGAGGTGAGCCCCATCACTCTAAAGCCTAAGTCCCCACCACTCTTAAGCGTAAGTCCTACTGAAATGCGTGAGACAGACTCCTAAATCCTTCATGACTTCTTCCCTGCGTGACTTTTCTGAAACAGCAAGTGTAATAAACAGCAGACTTGACTGGTCCTGGTCACACCAGCTTTACTCCAGTATTTCCACTTATTTCAGTTGAATCACTGAAGACTTACAGGGTGACAACAGGAAGGAGGAGCCATACTGAAGCATGGTCTGTAGACTCAAGCACCATAACCATCAGAAAGATGGTTATAGTCATGTTTTCTGCATACACCCTAGATCATGTGGATTTTTAACCTCTGTTGGCACTGCAAGTTCCCTCAGAGTGTAACTGTGATTTATTTCCTCCTACCCGTTGTAATGGCAAGAGAAACACTGTTCAAATTCAGAATGCAGGGTCTCAAACAATGAGATAAGGCCAAAAAGCAAAAAAAACCAACCTGGTTCATCCTCAGCGGCGGTCTAGGCTAAACTTCCCTTACTCTTTTAAGGCAGTGCAATCAGTAAAATCATGGCAGGATAAACACAGATCCTCTGATGGCAATAGAAGCATCACACATACTCAGGGAATAACCACATGTCGCAATGAGAGCAGTCACAGGCTCTTCTGTCAAATTTTATGAAATGCCATAGATCTATCTCTGCTCTTCAGCAGCAATGTTGTGAAAAAGTTATGCTTAAAATAATGAGAGCAGACAGCAAGACATCTAGCTCTGAAACAGGAAATCATCCAGATTTATCTATCCTGAATACCATATGCATAAACAATTCTACCCTATGTAAGGAGCAGGAAAGGTCTTGATTCTGTGTAAGCACTGCTCAGCAGTAACTGAAACGTCCCTGTGTGATCAACACTGCAGCACAAATCCAAAACAACTCCTCACACCAGCTTCTGTAAAGACAATTAACTCTACCCCAGCCAAAGCCAGCACAAAGGGTATCTGCAGAACATCAAGCTTTTGAGGAAGAAGACCCGCAATAAGAAGGCTTTTCTGATTTTCTTTTCATTCCACAGGTATGTTCGAGTTGTTTCATCTCTTGAGGACCCTCTAGCAGCATTAAACTCACATACATTCAAAGGCTTTTGATTTTTCTTTCTCTGAACCTAAAGCACCAGGTGCAGTTTTATCCATCTCTTTAGAATCTGTAGCTTCTACTCCATTCATCCTGGTTCATCAATAATTCTGCTGGATTCCATATCTTGAAGTAGAAGCAGAAAATATCTGCTGTCATTACAAATGCAGCCATCCCTAACTCAGAACAAGCCCACTCTTTAGCAGATGACTGCTTAATAACATTTCTGTAGCTCCTTTCATCCAGTGATTGCAGATCACTAGAAAAGATAATTAACTTTTTGCTTAGTACTTACACTGCTGGGTCTCACTGGGGCACAAACTCATCTTGCTCTGCTTGAAACATACAGGGCTGTGATGGTGTGTGAGTGAAGCCAGCTCTGAGCTGTGATGGCAACATCCATCCATCCTAGCAACAGCCAACTGTCACCATCATTGTACAGGGGCAAGTGCATACAAAGACCCTACATATAAGGACATCTCTCTTTGATGTTTGCTTTCTGTTTTCTAGAGCTCTAAATCCTCATTTCAATCACACAGTTTATCACATGGTAAAACCCACCTTAAGTGCTACCCATAATGATGCTCATAGTTAATACTGACAGTTAGTTATCAACTTCAGCCAATGGAAAGACACCTCTGCACTGGGGAGGAGAGATCTTCACACCTTAAGACTCCTGGGCTTGCTGCTCACTTCAGTCCATTATTTCTGGGGATTTCTCAACTTTATAATATATTTTTATGTAAAATTGACACATAATTCCCACCCTTCATTGCATGGGTTTATACTGCTTCCCCAGGGATTGCTGGCAGTGCACAGAGATCAGAAAACACGCTTAATACGTTAGGATATTGGGGAAAATAAAGGGTCACTTGCGGTGACTTTGCATGCCAGTGTAAGGAGGATGAAGAACTGCTGTGTATCACTGGAGATGATGTGGGAATGTCAGAAAAGAGAGGATTTTTAAAGCAAACTCTGGGGTGCATTTTTGATTCTACTATGAGTAAGTGAACAGGAATTAAAACCTGCCAATATATGGAAATAACTACAGGGTACATAGGCATATATATACCCTGGCATATATATCTTATATATATAGGCATATATATATATGCCTATAAATACCTATATATCTCTTAATTTCTAGTGATCTCTCAGAACTGTCCCGAATCTATCTGGGCTGCCAACATATGGAGATGCATATATATATGCCTATATATACCTATATATAGAGGCCTATATATATATATAACTATATATGTATACATAATAACTATATATATATACACATACATATATATACAACTACATATATATAACATAATATCATTATATATACAGGCTTATATATATAGGCATCTATATACAGGCACATATATATTTATATATCTCCATATAAAGGCAGCCCAGACAGATTCAGGACAGTTCTGAGAGATCACTAGAAATGAAGTTGACAGAATTTATGTCAGTGCTAAGGGAGAGCCAGTACAGAAAAAGCAGGAGAGAGACCTGGGGAGGGAGAGGAGGAGACTGGAGAGCAGATTATTTAGATACTGAAAGCAAAGGAGGTGATTCTTTTTTTCCCCAAAGTGAGTCATTCCAGTGTCTGTTCCAAAACTCACAAGTACTTTGGATGATCAAGCTTACGTTAAATATAGTTAAAACTCTGATAACTTCTGTTACAGGTCAGAAAGCCCAGCTAAGGCTACTGAGAAATGTTCAAATGCCATGATAAAAGAAGTGCAAATTAGCATCCAGAACTGGAACTGTTGGTTGGAACGTTTCAGTCCTGCCATTTAGCAGGAAACCTTTCTGTCTTTCTAAAACAGAGGCAGTTGCAAACTGCTTATGGTTTCCCTACATGATATGCAGCACTGATCTCGATTAGTTTTACAACATAAATGTCAAGAAAGTCTCCTGAGATCAACTGACTCCTGAGTAACTTAATTATATCTCCGGGCCATTTTTGGGTTTGCATGATCATATTTACTTCGCAATAAATCCCTCATTCTCCAGGTATGCCATCCAATTGAATTACTTCCATCTTTTCCCTCATCTTTAGAAAGCCCTAGCGATTTCAGGGGATCAGAAATCAAATTAAAGCCAAGAAACCAAAAGTTTGTTCAAAAAGCTTTATGATTTGGCAATGCTGGGGAATCCATCAATATTTAATTATACTTCGTAAACATCAGCAAAGGCAGGTTCCTAACTGTCCCAGTCAGCTCCTGAAATATTCACAAGAAAGCACTTAAAGGATTAAGAAAGAAGTAGGATGAGCTTCATTATCGAAGACCTGTGCAGGGCCTGGTTCTCTCTCTCAGCACATGCAAGGGATGCCCCAAGATCTCCAGAATAGGCTGGGAGGATGCTGCCTCCAGGCTGGAGGTTTCTGGGGGCTTTAGAAAGAAAAGGAAGAGCTGAGGAGCAAGCGAAAAACCTCCCAGATAAAACAGAGAGTGATTAAACACAGCCCTGAGATGCATAATGAGAGAGGACGGATACAGAACATGCTCTCAGAGACATAGGAACATTTACTGTACACCTGAGAACCACCAGACTTCTTGCATGGTCTCTGCTGGGTATCAGCTGCTGGGAAACAAGGCTCAGCTAAAGCTGGAAGCTGAAGCCAGTCATGCAGCTCCACAGCACAAAGGGAGAGCTGGAGCCTTGTTTTGCCCCTCAGCTGCAGAAACATGGATTTTATCAGAGAAGGGTTGGCTGCTTTGGTCTCAACAGCTGGAGCAGGATAGGAAACCCCTAGAAGTCTCTGTGTCCTTGAACTGTGGAGTAGCATTGCGTATCCATGAACTGCTGCACTTTGCTACAGCTCTAAAAGAGAAAACATCCTTGCCTGCTGCTGCATAAGCACATGGTTAGTGATCCTCTTATGGAGCATATAAGCTAAAGCTTATAAAATACAACTGCTAAGGTGGATATGGTGCTACTTTTGCCACTGATTTATGGCAGAGGGATGGAACTAGATGATCTTTAAGACTCCTTCCAACCCAAACCAGTCTGTGATCCTATGATGGCAGCAGCACAGTAATGGAGCGTGCAGGATTTTATCCACTCAGTGAGAACAAGCTAGAAATGTGCACACAAAATTTAACGCTGCCTCGTAAATACAGCTGAGTATTCCACAATGAGAAACCAAAAGTATGTAATAATACAAACTGCAGCACTTGCAATCCTTCCTGCTCCATACTGAGGCTAGAAGGTTTTCTCCATAGGGAATGCTCCAATATAAACCTGCACTTAAAGTTACATCGGTGTCATTTCCATCTCTTGCCAGTACCTGGCTTTCTGCTGGTGCCTTGTGTTTCTCCTGCACCTGGTGAGAGGCAGGAAAATTATACCCTCTTCAGTGAGTATTCACAACAGCCTCTGCAAGTTGTGTTCCAGGGTTGATTAGAGAATGTTAATTCCTTGATTCATCCCAAAACTCAGCAAGGTATGAAGCATCAGTGTGAGACAACCAAAGTAGCAACACAACACCTACGTTTCCCCATGCCTGATTCAGGTCAGCCAAAACCCTTTAATTGCTTCATCTCTGCTCTTGAAAACAGCAAATGCTACCAATGCCTGTGCACCTCCACGCAGCAGTGAGGTGAGCAATGCCCACTGCCCACTCTGTGATAAAACAAAGCTGAAAAACATGAAACAGTTCAATGAAACAAGCCTGAAATGGAACAAACCTGGACAAGAATAAAGCTCTGGGTCCTCTGCAACACAAACTGGTAAACAGAGACACCACATGAGCAGGCTCTAGAGGACATCTCAGGGTGCCTGGAAGGGTTGGCAACGTGGGCTTTAGGTCAGAAACTGCAGTCTGAGTTTGAAGAAATAGAAATCTCATACGTACCTTGGTCAGCTCTTGGGCATTTGCCAGGTTGTCCACAGCAATAGCCAAGAACACGTTCAGGAGCGTATCTTTTGAGGAGCAGCTAAGGAAAACACTTTCACACAGCAGATACAGTAAACTGTTCCCCTACTGCTGCCACTGCCCTTCTTTTCCCACTTATAATCATCAGTATATTACACATTGGCCCCTCGCACCACTGCTTTGTCTTCATCTCTAACCTACCTCCTTCTCTTGGGAGCCAGCTCTGCAGGACAGTGGGTGCTGGACACCCATTTGTCTTTTTCCCTGCACATACCCCTGATGAGGATACACACAGGGGCTTTACAACACTAGAGGTGCCACTGGTATGAGACCATGTGGTGGCCCTGGAAAACAGAAGGGACCCTTATTTTCATTCCAGAAAATCCACACCTCTGGTCCTGCCCATAGACAGACACATACGCACAGGATTTCACCTTCATTTTTCCCCTCTTGTTTCAAAGAGCAACCAGTAGAGCTCCTGGAAATCAGTCATTTTAAAGCCAACATTTGCATAATATATACATACAGCTATATAGAAGCATAGGGTACCATGATAGAGTCAAGCTCAGATCACTGCTGCATTTCATACTGGTGGGAGGACCCATCATGGCTTATCACACTGAAGTCGATATGACAATTGGGCCTCCACGAACATCCTCTATCCTCAGTGCTGCAGCAACCCACAGAGCACAGCTACAGAACAGCCTGTTAGAAGGACATCCAGCCCAGGTTAATGAGTTCTGCTGAGAAACAGGCCATTAGCCCAGACCAAATTGCATGTAGCTCAGCTAAAGAACCACAGTGCTACTCTAGCTTGGGTCTCTCTGCAGAATACTGCATTATATCACTAAGACACAACATTTGCTTACACCATTTATTCATATTTTACCTTGATTATTCCATCTAACGATTTCAGCTGTTACTTGTCTCTTCATATATTTTGTTGTTATTCCAGCAATGTGTCTGCAAACCAGCACCAAAACAACTGTAAATCAGATACCTCTGCATGTGTAAGGAGAGCAAGCAAAGCAAAACCAAGTCTAAACTGATTTAAAAGAAGAAAATGCGGGCTTGGAGCAAGGTGCTGTAGTGGAAGGTGTCCCTGCCCACAGCAGGGGGCTGGAACTGGATAAGCCTTAAGGTCTGTTCCAACCCAAACCAGGCTGGGATTCTATGATCTTGCTCTTGCACACTACCTGGTGACAGGAGAGTCACTCCATAGCCGTGTAACACTATGATTGCTCCTCTAAATATGAATGTACGTGAGAATGAGGTTGATTTCACGAGTATTTCCCCAAAAGCTTCAAGAGCAATGAGCCGCTGCAGTGTTTGTATTGTGCTGTCCTCACCAGAGCCAAATCCCAGTCAGGGACCAGATGTAGGTTCCTGTAAACTGAGCTAAAGGACTGCAGCAGTTTTACACAACTAACCCAGTTATTTCCTACTGGTTTAATGTGTCCCCTGTTCTGGAACTGAGTTGGAAGCAATGCCCAAAGCAAGGCAGGACAGTGGGATGAGGTTGGTGTGCAGGGGGGAGGCAGATAATGGCTCCATGAGGGGGATGTGAGCTCTCAGGCTTCTGTCAAACCTGCAGTGAGATACTGGGAGAGCTTGGTCTTGGTGCCCCTCTGCTTTCCATCTCTCAGAAGGATGCCTGGAGGACGCACCTGAGGTTTCTCTACAAGCAGAAGTGCAAGGCTGATTCACTGGTTGCAATTACCTCTGCTGAACAGGAGCCTGCCCACCTCCATGTTCCAGCTCCATGTTCCAGCTGATCCCCACGCTCCAGCAGACTCCAAAGCAGCAAGCTGGCTGCAGAGCCATTGCCCCACATTGGCATGGCATCAGGAGACTTCCTAGGGCAGCCAGGGACCAAAGCTGGCCCAAACAACCAGCTCAAAGCCTCGTTTCCCTCTCAAGAGCTTTTATCAAACATAATTCATCCAAGACTTCAGAACTAGATACTGATGTCCTCAATTCCCATTGAGATGAGTGTCTCCAGAGCCTGAATGCCTATCAAAACTGGAGCCTCTGCTTGTGACAGTGGGAAGCAGGAGTTGTGTTTAACCTCTTAAGATGCATCTGCATCCTGACTGCCAAACCGTGCAAGGAATGTGACACAGAGATTCTCCAGGAAAAGGCCGGGTCATCCATCATGTTTTTTCCATTTCATATAAAACAGGAAGGAGGTTTTTATTGTGCGAAGACAATTCCTCTGGGGCAGAGGTTTAAAATGTGATGCCCATCGATTGCTCCTTCCTCCATTCCAGCAAGACAGCAGGGTGGAAAGACCTCAACCACAGTGAACCCAGCAGACAAAGGACAAGAAAAAGGGAAAGATGATGCTGGAATTATCACTTTCCTCCTGCACTGAAATCAGAGCTCCATCAAATTTCATTTGCAGAGGTACCTGTTTCCCCATTTCCTTTTAACCAAGAGCCTGTCACCTGTGAGGTTGGTGTTTAAGCAGGAGGCTGAGGTACTGCTGCCCATGGCAGCACTCTTTGGGTTTTTTCCACTGGGATGCTTCCAAGAAGCTGGAAATACTTCCAAGTCTCCTGCTCTGGGAATAAATGTCTCAGTAATAAAACTGTTTTCCTACCCTGCCTGCATACACATGCTGAAAATGTCTCCTGCAACATAATTGACCACTGGAATTAGAATTCATTAATTTTTTTAACAGCTCAGGCTGGTTTGACCCATCTCTTAACAGATTTTGGTGTTTCTGATCCCAAAAAGGTCCCTTGGTCCTTTCTGCAGAGCCTAGGGATTCCCAAACATCCCCCAGACTCCAGCCTCTGGTCCAGGCTGGATAACCTGGGTAGACCCATGGACCTCACTGCCCAGCTGAGCCCAGTAGAGCTCTCCTGCATGGCAGCTAAGGGCAAGGACAGCATGAGAAAGGCATTTGTTGCTTTTCATTTCAGGCTCCTTGGTAGGTTTGTGTAGTTTGGGGTTTTTTCCTCAACAGATGCATCCATTTATCAATTAAGTGGAACACAGTGAATGCAAGCACAGTGTCATTTCCTAGAAAATCAGCCAAATCCTGCTGTTACTCTCATCATACTACTTCCATTAAACCACTTCAGACAGAGAGGTCTGGCTCCACACAGGCTCTCTGACACTGGAAACATAACGTGAGAGTCTTTTGACTTAGAAAAAACAAAGTTTCTGCATCTTTTCCTTGCAATAGTCCCTTGAAAGTGCAAATCGATTCCAAGAAACAACTGAGAAGCAGGGGAAGCTGGCACTCACACACCTTTATTCTGCATGAAGAACAATCACAATGAACTGAGCAGTTCTGAGAAAGGAAAGGAGTCCCTCGTGTTTAAAAGAGCAGGTTTTGCAAGCAAAACCAACATCACCAATGCCAGTTCCCCAGCAAGATTAGATGCAGTTTGCCTAAACCCTTAGAAATGGACTCACCAATGCTCAAAAACTGAAAGCAAAACTCCTCCATACAGAGGAACCAAAGTGCCTTTTGCCCATCAGCATCCAGAAGGGCTTAAACTGATTTAAACAGTAGTGATACAAGAAAATAGAACTAAAAAGTCCCACCTAAGGAATTCAGCTGCAGTGAATGCTGTGTGGGGAGGGCTGGTGGCAAATCCACAGCTGAGAAATGGGAAGTTGCATTAGAAAAGGACATTATTAAAGCTTCTTGGAGGGAGTTCTGTAAAGGCAGAGCGGGAAGATCTTCGTGAAGCCCCAAGTTAGAGCAGAAAAGACACTTCACATTGATCTATAATTAAGCAGCTTGGACTGACCTTTCTAGGGTGTCTGCTGGGTTGTGGGACTCTCCTTGGGAAGGTGATCCCGAGGCTCAGACCTGTACCTCACCCTGCACCCTCGCCTGTCCTTAACGTGGCTGCGGCACTGCGACATCATTGACATTAATGAGTAATTCCCTTCCTGCAAAAACGCAGGACTGCTCTTTTCTGGCAAACTAAACTTGATTTTCAGATGCTCCTGGTTATGTTTTGACAGTTAATGACAACTTAAGTCCCTGGCAAGTCACACGGTTCAGCTTTCCCTCAGAGATAAGTGACTGCCTGCTGCTTGCTCTCAGCATCAAAACTGTCACTAGTGAAAAGCAGGGGTAGCACTGACCTTACTGAAACACTGTTTGAAATATCAGCAGGAGCATAAACAGACCATGAAAAGATTTAACCCCTCATCCTCCACCACACACCCCAGCCTCTGTTCTCTCCTCCTGCCCATGGTGCCTAAAGGCAAAATGGTCTGAATGTGACACAGAAAAGCTTGTCCAAACCCTCTGTGAAAGCAGCTGATGTTCAGTTCTGGGCCCTTCACTACAGGAGGGGCACCAGCATTGAAGTGCTGGAGGGGGGCCGGAGGGGGGCCAGAGGAGGGCAGTGGAGCTGGTGCAGGGCCTGGAGCCCAAGTGTGATGGGGAAGGGCTGAGGGACC
>JAVHNF010017822.1:2448-12849 GCA_034783455.1 Micropsitta finschii | reverse complement strand
GGCTAAATCCAAAACACAGCGCTGCACCAGCTACTAAGAAGGAAATTAACCCTAGTCCAGCGGAAACCAGGACACCAGTAAAACAGAAATCTTGAACATACCATGTGCAGGACTAGTTTAGACAGTGGAAAATTGTAGTGGGTTAGGACTGTTCTCATACGAAAGAGATAGGGGCATCTAAAATGTTATACATGATATACTACAGCAGAGAAAGTGATATCTGATTCCTTGTGTATACAAGAGTTAAGACAGTTTCCCCTTAGATCTTCCCTTACAGAAGAGCTGGTTGTTGGCATGAAGAAGGCTAAGAGAAGAAATAAATGGTTATTTGCAGCATGTAGAACAGCACGGTACGGTGACCTCTGAGTTAGCTCTAGAGCTACAAACCTTATCACAGACTGGGAGAGAGGGGAGTGTGATAGGTAAAATTCATCAGACATGGGAATAGAGAGCAAAACAGGAAGGAAATGTTACAGGGAGATAAGAGTTACAGAAAGTATTGGATACTGGAAGAGATTGCTTCATTTTGTGGTGAAGGGCTGTTTGTCCAGATTCAGAGCCTGAATTTTAGCAAATAAGTCCAGAGTGTGGGCAAAAGAGTTCTGTGGACCTCTGCTGCCCTGAAGATACACTTGCTAGGTCAATTGCATGTCAGAGATGAAAGAACAAAATACCAGTGAGTCCCTGAAAGCAGAGGCTCAAGAACATGCCCTGCGAAGAAACTCATGGTGCCCATGTAAATCTTGTCTTCTAGGCAGACAAATGGAGAACTCTGATTTTGGAACTGCTGGGAGGTGGGGGCAAGAAATAATTTATTCTAATTTGAGTAGAAGATAGATACAAAATAGAGAAAAATACCAAGAAAAGCTATTCTAAATAATATAACACTAAAAAGTGTTAAAGAGAGGTAGTCAAGAACTGTTGACTGGTCCTAACCTCTGATATTTTCTGATATTTTCTGATTTTGTGACAATTTGTTTCTGCTTCCTGCATTAGTTAAAATAACTATTTTTCCCTTAATACAGGTGACTCACTGGCACAGTCCATACTTTTTTGCCTACTTCCCTGCAGCCTCTTCCTTCCCAGCTCTTCTTGCAGATATGTTGTGTGGTGGAATAGGATGTGTGGGCTTCTCTTGGGTAAGTTTACTGGGGTATGTACTGCTATGTGGTAATGGTGCTTCACCTTGCCAAGATTTGAAGCATTTCAGTATCATTTTTCAAGGAAAATATTGATTAATAGCAGTGAAGTCACAGGATTATTTTTACAGGTAAATTTCCTTGACTAATTAAGTGTTTTCACATAGCCTGTATGACTGAAGGAATAAAAGGCTATTTCATCATAGAAGTTTCCCTCTTGAAAGATCACCAGCATTTAGAATCAGTGGTAGCAGTGCAAACTTCCTGGTAATTCAGAGTGGTATGGGTGTTGCCTATCACCCAGTGTTGTCACTTCTCTTATCAGCTGCATGAATGGCAAATTGTGTTAAAAAATCCCCCACATTCATAGAAGATGGGCTTTTCTCAAGAGATTGTTATTTGATGTCAAAAAAAGCCGAACCCCAAGATGCAGATTCTGGCTTTGACATTTGATAGTCATGATTTTATCTTAAGCCCGGTTTGACTTTCTTTTCAGTTAGTGTTAGAAAAACATGCACAGAGTGGTCTTCAGGTCCCTAATTTGGCTGGGGAAGTTAGTCAGATAGTCTTTTCTTCTACAGTTAAAAGACAGAAAGAGTTATTCTTGCTCGGGCAGATTCTGTTTCTCTTCATGGTCTAGTGAGGTTATTCCCTTTGTTCTATTTTTCAACCTAGGCTGCAAGTCCAGCTTGCACAGAGCTGGAGACTGTCATGCTGGATTGGCTAGGGAAGATGATTAATTTGCCTGAAGAGTTTTTAGCAGAGAAGGATGGCCAAGGTGGAGGAGTCATTCAGGTAAGAGGGGATATATGAAGAGAGAAATTGGGATGACTTTGTGGGTTGATTTTGTAAAACCCTTATACCAAAATACTGCTAAAGGAATATTAAAGTAAAATGAAGAGCTGCTTAAAATTTCAACTTAAATGGCTCTATCAGTAAATAATAGAATTTTCAGACTACACTGCAGTATCCAAAATAGACCAACCCCCCCAAACTTTGATGTTAACTGCTTAATGAAGGCCTGAATTAACAATTAATACAATGTCTGAACAGAGTATCTGTTAGATAATTAATATATCATCAATGGGCAAACTTACATGCATAACAAAGCTATGTTGTTTGACAACCATGGTTCACTAGCACATGGTCTTTCTGCAAATGCAGACTCTGGTCACAGCTATTAATCTAACTAAAATAGATCTCTACTGTGAAAAAGACTGAATTTTAAATAGTTGTTCTGTGCTCCTTTCATAATCTCTGGAGTCTGGTAATTGGAAGCCAGGCAGGGCAGAATCCGTTTTATCCTAAGATAGGCTTCAAAAATACATCTGAATTACATGCTAGAAGTGGGGGCTTCTTTCTTTGATCTCAGCTGCAAATGCCTATAGCATATTCCAATTAATTCATCCCAACATCTTCCCAGGAAAGTATGAATTTAACCCAAGTGCTTTATTTCTCCTAGGCAGAGCTGCACCTACACAACCGTATTTCCAGCATAGCTCTTTACTCGTCTGCTTGTTCTCTTAAGATCTTTATTATTATGATGACTGGGGAGGAGGGGTTGTTCAAGAAATCAAGCTTTTGTCATGCATCTCAGCAGTATTTATTTTGTACCAGTGAAAGCAAGCAATTATGCCTGATGGTTATCATCAGGAAATATTGCCCTTCCAGGCTAACAATGCTGGATTGCTCATAATTTTCATCAGAAATCAGTCAGTTTCAGGATTGAAAGTGGGCTCTGTGTTCCTGCTTAAGATGAAGTCATTTGTGCTGCAGATCTTCTTGTCTTGCTCTTGAAACAATAATGATACAAATAAGAGAGCGTGAGGCAAAGACAACACGAGAATGTGAAAGTGCCAGTCATTTTACTTGGTAAATACCAAGTAATTATTGTGGTATTGGGTAAAGCAGCCTGTGAAAATTGGCTCTTAATTACATTTGGAAGCCTATGTCAATATGAAGCACTTTGTTGTTGTGTGCAGGATGACACTTGAAAATGGCAAAAGATGAAAGAATATTTCAGTTCAGAGCTCTGGTGGACATGAACATCAGCTCTTGCTGATATTTCTTCCGCCTCTTGAGCCTGCTTGCCATGGCAACCTTTGTTTGCTTGCAGTAAAAGGAAAGGTATCATCATCCGTCACTAAATGCAGAATACAGCATTCAAGAGGAGAAAAAAACAGCTTTTAAAAATAAGTGAGAAAGCAACTTTCTTCCTGAAGCTTGTATCCTGCTGTTCATTCTAGACAAACTGCTGAAAAGTGTACCTACTTTGAATTTTAAAGAGTTCTTGCTCTGCAAAGAAAAAGTATTTTTAAGGGTGAAACAAAACGAGATTCAACCTGTCTTTGGCCTGGCAAGGAACACTGATGATTTATTCTTCTTGTGAGTTAGTCAAGTAGTTCAAGAACCAAGTTTTGTTTCTCTCAAAAATATTTAGCACAAAATTGATGGCAGGTGAATAGAAGAGATGTACAGTCCATGTTCTGTAAACACTGTATGCTTCAGTATAAAAAAAGGTGACTTATGGAAACTGAGGTAAGGTGAAAAAGCCTATGTCTATTGCGAAACATTCAAAAATGTTGCTGGATTCAGGTGCCTTTAGGCTAAGTCCCAGCTGTATATCAAGAGGCAAGATTCAGCTGAGCAACAGGCCCTTTTCAGCCTTCTATGTAAGAAAACTGATACAAGAACTATTGTATTCACTGACTAAACACCAGCCTGGATAAGCCGCCAGGATGCCAGGGCATCTTGTGGCACTCCTCAGAAGGCTGAGGCTATTCTTGAATCTAAATCATTTGCCTGCCCACCCAGGCGGTCCCCAGAATAGTAGGGGCTTGAATTTCCAAATCTCAAGTTAATGCCTGAACCTTTGGAATTTCCTGCAGCCATTTACTTTTATACATTTGTGTGCATTTCTTTAACATGTATATTCCTTACATGTCCTGGAAAGACAATAGAGATTTTAGAGGGCCTTATCATTACCAAATATATTTTAATAAAAGTCATAGTATTTTTTCCCACATACTAAATGCAAGGGTGCTAGAGTTACCTTTACTGTGAATAGCCCAGGTTTAGAAAGGTTGCTTTCAGTGACTTGCCTGCTGTGAGCTCTTGCACACAGGCTTTGTGTTGCCCAGCTTCATTATGAGGACATGCAGCTTACCTGAAACACTATGAACATCACAATAAGTTGCAGCAGTTTGCACAAATGAAAAGTGTCCTCATCTGCTGAATTTCTGGAAAGGGTATTGAAGACAACATTGTCTGATAGCATGCTTAGACTATTACATTATATACGGCTTGTAAAAAAATCAGGAAAGAAACCAGCTTATCAGAAAATAGGTGATGTCCTTGACTGAAACATTCCTTTCCTTGCACCTGCTGGACATCTGGAACCAGAGTAATTATATTCTAGCTCACAGGACTCTCAGGAAGCACAAGTTTTTTTTTCCCACTGTTACTTAGCTATTGTGCCAAGCATGGCAGAAATAGTTTTGCTAACAGAGACATGATAACAAAAGTTTCTCATCAGGAAACTTAAACTCTGTTGAGATGTTGCCACATATAGAAGGCAGTTTCGTCTTATATAAATAGCTCAGCTAACTTCAGTTTTAGGAGAAAGCCTGAACTCGTTGGGATCATTCTTATATATGAAATTGTAAGATCAGGCACACAGGTCTTCAACAGAGGGAGCATAGAATTTTAGCAAAGGATAAGAAAGATCACCCCCAAATTAGCTTGTCATTGGGGATATTTCTGAAATATTAATATAAGCAACTGTATTAATTGCACTGTCATGTGCTTGGCAGAGGAAGATTCACATGGCAGCTGCTGTTCAACCTTGAAAGTACCCAAACCCAAAATCTTATGTATGGACACTCAAACCCACTGAAATTTATGAACATGTTTGCAGACTGTTGCTTGTATTTTAAAGGAGCAGTTTAGAGCATGTTTCATCTGCCTGTTCTAGAGGAAAACCAGTTAGAAAAATTGTGGGATCTTGTATTCTTTTGTGAAGTTTACAATCAGTTGATACAAAAATTCCTCTTTGTTGTTGCAGAGTATCCAATACACAGTTTATACTCATGTTTTGTGAATCAAAATGCAATTTAGAAATAGTGTGTGACTGTTTGTTACATCTGTGTGATTTTGATGAAGAAAACGTACATAACTAATACTTTGAAATGCAGTTAGCTGCATTGAATCACAACTTTTTTGCTTTGTCAATGTTTTTTCTCCTTTAGCCACAATAATTGACTTGCCAAGGGTAACTGTAAATATTAAATAAAGATTATAATTATTTATATTGCTTGATAGAAATGAGAGTTGACAGCCAGATTCTAGTGGAAGTTAAATTTGAAGAAATCCAGCATAACAGAATTCAGCAGTTACTCTGCCATTGTCAGTGGTTAATAAATGATTGGTGCGTGGTTGGAGAGCCTTTTGACATACGTTTAAGTCTCTGAGTCCCGCTTTCTAGCACAGACTGCAAGGCTGGTGCCTAAACTGAACAAGTGTAGAGATTAAAGAGAGCAGACAGAGGCATCAGGAAGGAGAAGACTAAGATCAATAGAGATTCCTCACTTGCTGTCACGCATATTCTTAAAAACCATGAGATTGTGCAGTTTCTCATATGCAGTTTCTGTTGACCACTTTGCAGATTCATACAGAAGAAAATGTTGCTTTTCTTCTTCTGGAATGTCTTCCTTTTGAACATTCCTTCAATTTGTCCCACAGGGAAGTGCAAGTGAGGCCACCTTGGTTTCACTGCTTGCAGCAAGAACAAAAACTATCAGACGGGTGCAGTCAGAAAAGCCTGAGCTAACAGAAGCAGACATCATGGGCAGGCTGGTGGCCTATGCTTCTGATCAGGTGAGTACCTCTCAAAACCATGTAAACATGGGGTCTATACTTAACAATTCAGTCATCTCAATAGACTGGTGAATTAAGTATAAACTCTTTAGATTGGCAACTGTATGGTTTTGTGTGTCTGTGTGCACACATTGTTTTCCTTCTACATACACATGTGCGAGCATCCATCCATCCATCCATCCATCCATCCATCCATCCATCCTCCCCTTGTATGCATGTATAGTTGCAGATGCATGCACACAGAAAACCTAGTGCATGACTATAAAGTAAATTGGTTGTAGCGTTTCAAGAAGCCCAAAACATTATATCCACTTTTTAATTTTTTTAAAATTAAAGAAAAAAGCTCTGCTGAGATCTCCATGTATAAACCCAGCTAAGAAATCTTGTAAGAAAACAGAAAACATAATCCTTGATTTCTGGCTGTGAAGTGGTATTTAGCAGACTGAGCTGGGCTAAATTCTCAGCAGGCCAAGACCATGAGAGGCTTTTACTATTAATGAAATCAAATTTGAATCTTGTGAGTTCTGCTGCTACTACCCTTCTGACACACTAATCCTACTGAAGGGCCAAGCAATGTTGTTTCTCTCGATAGCTGTGACATTTTCATATCTAAATGTCAATGAGAGAAGAAACTTAGCACCTGATGTTTATTTAAAATCGTATCTGATTATGCAGAATAAAATGGCCAAGTTTTAGGTTTACCTTGATTTACTATGAAGTGTACGTTCAAAAGCACTGGAAAGCAAGTTAGAAGTACACAGCTCTTTGCTGGTGGGAAGAGGGACTTCACTTGTAGGGTGAGAGGAGCCAGAACAAGAAATATGAGGAAAACCAACTGTTTTTAAAAGGCACAAATGATATTTTGTTCGTTAGTTAGTTAGTTTGTTTGTTTTTTATGGGACCCTAAGGTCTGTACTGTGCAGACTGCCAGTTCCAGAGCTCAAACTCTGACTCAGTGATGCACAAAGCCTTTTACTTGTTTTCGGGTTTTGTCCATGTAAGTGGCTGACCTGAAATAAGGTCTGACAGGCCTTACTACTTACTGAAGGTCAGAGGATCTTATGTTTACAGAAGGATTTGCCTTAAGGTATTGCTGCCCTTTCAAAGCAGATTGTTGCAGAGCTCACCGGTCCTCCTGCATTAAGAACAGACCTGTGTGACTCACAGACCATAATCCACAAAAGAAAGCAAACCTAAGCCATTCTGTGAGAGAGAAAGTCATGCACTGACAGAGCACAATATTGCAAGAAAGCATTAGGAGGGAGGTAAAAAGGTGGCTAGCAAGGATGCCCAGAGCAGAAAGCTAAACTCAGATTTTATATATCTTTATATATCTGCCCATGGCAGGGAGGCTGGAACTAGATGACCTTAAGGTCCTTTCCAATCCTAATTATTCTATGATTCCTAGGCATTTCTGGAAAATCTTTATCCCACTGAAATAATTTTGCTTTGTGCTAATGAGTACAGAGCATGACTGGCAACAGGTCTTTCCCCAGTAACTACCTGGGGGGTTGGGGTCAACAGAAGATTTTCTGTTAGTGCCTGGGCTATCCTGGCTGACATTCTGTTCGCAAGGGACGCTGAGACCTTGGAGCTGACAGGAGCATCTAAGAGCTACCCCTGACAATAGATACCTGAGAGGGACCAGGACAGAAGTCAGGGTACTTTTTGATGTTCTCAACTTTTCTCAGGCCATTTCTTCATCAACCTTTTTTTTATCATGTTTATTTGGCTACCTTAAGCAGCTGCCCAGTCATTTCACTGCTTTCTGCTTGGTTCCTTGCCCTCCTCAAAGGTGGTGGGAGATTACTTAGTACTTTGCTGAGGACTAGGAATTCCATGGAACAGCAGGTTACTGAAGATGTGTTATAATGCAAAAGCATCTTGGCAGTTTTAACCTTAAGACTGTGAACAGCTATGGTTATCAGAGAGCCTTATTACTATTTTGAAGAGTCAAAGAAGCAGTTCAGAGGTTCAGACTGGCTAACAGCCTCAGTGTATTGTTATAATTTGCTTAGCTGCAATTCAGTCATAAAATATCTCTTGAATGAAGCATGGTATTGCTATGGTACACACACTGGTTTCCACTTTAAAAGTTGTATTTCAAGTCTAGATTTCCAGATTTTCTCAAGCTGTTGCCTGATTAGTTTACCAAAGTACTTTAACAAGAGACAGTGCTGAGATGCAAGCTGATAGTAAATCTGCCTTGTCATTCCAGGGGAATGTGAAGTTGAAAGGCAGAAACTTGTATCTTCATCTGGTCTTGTTTAACCTGTGCTTTAGCTTAATCTTTTATGTGATTATATGCTAAATTAGAATAGAATTAGTAAGTACTCTTGTAGGCAGTAGCAAGAACCAATAAAAGTAGGATGGAGATTAGGAATGAGAATAGTCACAATATGAAAAGGCGAGAAATTATTCAAATCAATGGCAATTATTGAAATTGTAGAAGATTAAAGGTAAAAGCTTTTTAGGGGGTTAGTCATGCTAAAGGAGAGTATTTTGTGGCTAAAGTTATTATTGTACTTCACAAATTTATAAGAATTTTTTAGTGATAACTTTGATTTTATTTACTAATATTTGCTTTATGTTCTAAAAATACTGTTTCTGGAGAATTCAGATCAAGTGGGTTATAAATAAAATAATGTATTGGGAATGATCCTTAATTGCCTAACAAAATGAATGAATGATTGAGCCACAATTTAGTCAGTGTGTAATCTAAAAAGAAAAGATTATCATGTAAGAAAATATCTCACTCTATAGCATACCATGACATTAACTTTTTAGAGTTCTGCAAAGCTGTATGCCATAAAAACATGGTAGTAAGCAGCTGAATCATTATCAGGCAAGCTGATTATCTGCATGTCTTTTGGTTGATTTAGAGCCAAATCCCAAAGCAATTAATCACTCCTATTTAACTGTGAACATGTTAATTAAAGCTCTAAGGCTGATTGAACTCTTGTCTGAATGATGCCATGGCAATAGTTTCAAGAATACTTCAGGGTTTCCATTAGTGTATTTTGTGTGTGTGTATGTGCATGTATGCATATATGTGTATGTGTGCCCATATGTCTGTCTATCTGTATGAAACGGGGAGAGGTATGTGTCTGTTACATACCAGCAACAGTCCCAAGATCTCAAGTATTGCTTTACTTAAAGGAAATCATTATTTTATTTTCAAATTCAAATTAACTTCTTAGATTCCAATAAAAAGTATCTGTCTTAAAGTTTGTCCATTTCCTTGTAGTCTCATTCATCTGTGGAAAGGGCTGCACTAATTGGGGGTGTGAAGATTAAAAACATTTCTTCAGATGATACATTCAGTGTTCGTGGTTCAGCCCTAAAGAAAGTTTTGGATGAAGACAAAGCTTCTGGTCTTATCCCATTCTTTGTGAGTACTGGATTTAATTAATCAGTGGATTTATTGCTTCTGATAAGCTATTTTTGACGTGAATAGATGATCTCATCCCCAACACAGGGATCAATGGGCAGCCTAGCTAGAATACTAGCTAGGTATAGGTTCCATGAGTGTTCTAAATACACCTTTCTGTGCAGGAAGATAAACTAATTTGAGCAACTGGCTGCCCATCTCAGCAAAAAATGATATTTTAAAAGGACTTGAGGTTATATTAGACCACCAAATAAATGGAAGTGAAGTTTTTAGTTGCAGTGTTATAATCTCCTAACACTTGAATTCTGAACTGCCATTTTTAAGAAGTTATACCTTTATTTTTCAGGTTCTAATTTACCCATAAAACAAGTTTAAAAGCACAAAATTAAATGATGGTATCTCACACTTAAATATTTTGAAGAAATGTTAGTTTCCCCTCCTCACTACTGTAGCAAAGAAATGAACCTCCATAATATACTCAAGTATCATCAAGATCAGACATTGTCAGGCAGGTATTTGTGAATATGTGACTTGCCTCTAACTGTGGAAGCTCTAGGTGTCATCCTGTCTTGTTATTTGCCCATTTTTTCCAGAGGTTTCTGCTTCCACAGCAGTCTAGCAAAAGCGATGTGTTTATATTTCAATAGCAAAAGCTCATAATCCCCCCTTTTTTGACATAAAACAGTGTTAGATTGGATAAAATTCTAAAGTTTGGTTCTACTATGATAAGTACCTGATTAAAAAGAACATTTGCTTACTTAACAGATATACTCTTCCTGTTAGTTCAGAACACCATCCATTATTTCAAGTTAAAACAAGATTTTGCCTTTTGGTTTTGGATTGTTGTTAGGTGGGGATTTTTTGTTGTTGTTGTTTGTTTGTTTGTGGGTTTTTTGTTTTGTTTTGGGTTTTTTTTCTGTGGTTGGGGGGGGGGGGGGGGGGGGGGGGGGGGGGGGGGGGGGGGGGGGGGGGGGGGGGGGGGGGGGGGGGGGGGGG